>CM040405.1:27979157-28267157 GCA_022702515.1 Ilyophis sp. 1 JC-2022
GTAGCACAATATAACGGAATAGACAGCTCAGTTTAATCTGATAGGAGCAGCGATTTAAACAGTGACTCAGCGAACAATACTTCTTACTTGTTAAGAAGTCCGGGGCAATTAACATCCACAAGAAGGCTTGTAACTGTATAAATCCCTCACTGTTACACCCGGTGATTTATGCTGTGGTGTCAGCAATTAGTGGATTTATATGCTAATAAATTACATACCACTCAAACCGCCCTCACGGAACTCACAACTGGACACACAGAGCAGGGGCCACCTGTGGATTTTGTTGATGTTGTCACACTTCACATACAGATCTTGACAGGATCAAAGACAGCGAATACGGCTGCCACAGTTTTTAATAACTTAACCTTCATTAATGTCAAACAGAACCTGATGAGGTGAATTTGTGAAGCATGAAAGAAACATCAACAGCTGCGGGCCCTTTCTGTAACAACATGCAATCTTCCAATCACTTAATGTTTTAATCATAGTTAATTTGGTGTGTCTTCCCATAGTCAGAAAATATCAGTATGCTCTATACCCACAAGTCTTTGTGTCCTTGGGCTAGCATGTTATCTTTGCATATGTATGTTCTGACTCCGATCAGATTTTTTAGACTGACTCTTCGAATTAATTTTAGAATGTGACCCAACAGTACTGCCAATGAAGAATTATGACTACATTAACCTGTCACATGGAGAGTGATGTAAAAGTTACTCTGCCTGTTTGCCTCTGGTTTGGTGGTGAATTCCCTTCTGTACCAATCCTGTCTTTGATTGAGGGCATACTCTGCCAAACTATAGTGTACACCAGCATACTAACCTCAAGCATGGACTGAACAAGTATAACGGCTGCGTATCCTACATACAGATTTGCCCGAAATCATGACTGTAAAAATGTGATTAAGTGGTTTTTTGCTGTTCACACTAGGGTTGGTCGGTATAACATTATGTGTTAAACTGGGGTATTTGAAAAGACAGTATCCATTTCAACACCGTCATAAAAATTCTGCTCCACATCTACCTAATACACTGCCACATTTGTGATGTTCTGCAAATAAAATTCTTCAATCATTGACTTTTACTGTGTATGTGACAGATTTGCATGTCTGAACAGCAGAAACATTTCCCAAATAAATAGCCTAGTAATGTTAGCTCTATAAGCTAGATTGCGTAATGCAGAGCGTTCATAATGCTGATGGAAGTTGTGTCGGCAAGAAAGATTCAGACCTGGGGAAACCTGTAGGCTACCGCTGCAATTAATCCTCCTGGAAAATAAAATTATCTCTTATCAATTCACAAGCTGGGCCAGAGTAATCAGGCCTAGAATCAGGCAGTGTAAGGATCGGCTGGGATGCAGCACTAGGAGCTCGGCAAGATTATGGCTCAGTTGTAGGGATGCACCGAAATGAAAATTCTTGGCCGAAACCGAAAACCAAAAATGAGAAACCAAGGCCGAAAACCGAAAACCGAAACACCGAAAGAAATGATTGTCAATTATTAGAACCATTGCATTTATGGCTATGACTGTGTACTAACCTCACTAAAATCAAAGCATTGCAATTCAAGAATAAATCAATTACAAAAGTATGAAAATATTTATTTAGCACTGACATTACAGCAATGCACAATATAAATTAAAATTCAAAACAAAATGTTTAACTTGACCCCGCTCATGTGTACATTAAATAATAATGTACAGGCCTATAACTGACTGGCCTGCTGAAAGATTGTAAAATTAAATATGTTCTCTCATAAAAACACAAAGTGCATTTAAGTCACCCGACGTGGAGAAACTCTTTGCAGATGCACCCCCTCTTGAAATTTCAGCACTGCATTTTTTGCAAATCGCTATCCGTGGGTCTTTCTCCGAGATATTGAAATAACTCCACACCGCCGACATGCTGGCTCTTATCCAGATAACCGTGTGCTGGCTGCGCTTTTTGTTTGCGTCATTACAATTCTGTTTAATTAAAAAAAAAAAAAAAAAAAAAAAAAAATATATATATATTCTGTTTCGGCCGTGTTGTTTCGGTGATTTAGGTCTTTCGGCCGAAAACCGAAAATGCACTTTTGGGCCATTTTCGGCCGAAAATTTTCGGTGGCCGAATTTTCGGTGCATCCCTACTCAGTTGATGCTACCCGAGTCTGACGCTCAAATGGGAATTAGCCGATTGTTGTTATCCGGGTTACAAATAGACTATAGGCCTAAATCAATAAAACAGACATTAAGACATTAATTGAAATTGAGGGACATGGGCCTATGACAGGGCAAATGGCTTCCTCTTGTGGTGGACTGAAATAACAACATGACCCGACCAGTTCCACATAAGCTGAAGTTCAGAGACTGCATAGTGTAACTTCCGTTTGAAACACATGGCTGTAAGTAACATAAAATATAATTTATTTTTAGGTACAAAAACATACATAAATATTTTTAATATCGAATTAAGATTTATATACAACCATCTAGCTACAGTAACATACACAGCCTAGCGTATGTGATATTAGTACTGTGTAGCCTAGGACTATCGTAACTTATTTGTTAGACAATATATTTTGGAATGCTGTTCCTTTACATGGCTAAACCTACCTAGAAGAAGGTATAGTGGAAGTTAACATTAATTAGCATTTCATTTGAGGTGAGATTATCTCTGTAATAGGACTATGCTAATGTAGTGCTATAGATTACCTTTTCTGAAAGGAATTAAGACTCCAGACACAAGGAATAGTGTGTAAACAACTGTATTTCTGTCAACAGGACCGCTTAGCTGTGACCACATTTGCAGTTGCAAATTTGCATTGTGGTGTAGCAAAGCAGCTCCCTCCAGCTGGTAAAACCGTATACCCCGGTAATATTTGGGTTCTATTTGAAGGTATGAAAAAATGGATACCGCCCAACCGTGGCTCACACTGCTCTAAAAACATCTGAACTGTGACACATATGGGGAAAAAGATTAGAATTGGGCCACTTTTTGCTGCAGTCTGAACATAGCCTTAGTGTTGTGTATTAGTCCCATTGACTGTGGTATTTCTCACCTTCATGACGATGGGCTTTATTGCCCTAATGATTGCGGTAACCATCATCCTGTAAATTATTCTTCTGTTGATTGTAGTATTTCTTGCCCTATAGACTGTAGCTTTCATCCTATCTAGACCATAGTACCTCTTGTCCTGTAGAATGATTAATTTAAAACCCAACCTGGTGCTGAGCATGTTCACACCATAATTTGGAACTATCCGCAGCTGTGTTCATGTGTGAACCCCACTGCCGATTCGGGGTTCTCCTCTGAAACAAGTTGTTTCCCCAGTCTACTTCTTTTCACACTGCAGACTATAGCAAAGCCCGCATAGAGCGGAGTTGGAGGAAGACCTTTCATATGCAGCTTTAACACACAGTACACAGGTGCCTGAGTGGCTATTGGGGGTCACTAGATAGATAAATGCGGACCCATATCCGACTGAACCCTTCCATCCCCTGGATGACATGATCGCCAATTGCGCATCGCCCTATGGAGTTACCGGCCATGGTCGGCACTGGCATGGTCCAGATTTGATCCGGGGCCGTGGGGCTCATCCATGCATGAATCTTTATCCATTCTTTAGCTATTCATAAAGATGTCCAGGACTCTTCAAGCAGGCAGGGCATGCCTGCCATGATGTAAATCATCCTAACCCAGATGGTTTCAGACACAGATGGAGCCACTTTCTTATCATGGAAAAACAGAACTTTCATTGTCCTCAGAGGGCTCACCATTCAGAGAGAAGAGACAAGGTGATGCTTTGTGAGAGACAACAAACTGCTAACCTTCATCCAGTCGTTGGTATCAAACCACTGGGGTGAAATTAATGATCAGGACCAAGCAGCCATCTGTTATGTACTTTTTTTGACAAATTAATTTTCGCAAAAATGTTTACCTTTTTCGTATCAGGCAGACATTGCCACAGGAGAATGTCAGAGCAAAGGCATGTTTTCCATTGTTTCCCAGTGCCAGCATCTCCCTTGCAAAGTATGCAATTTATTATGAGCCACTGATGGAATGATGTGCAGTAAGGCACTCTTGAAGACAAAGCTGCCTCTTTCTTGCATTTTTCATTTTATACAGTCAAAGCCAATACCCTAAATAAGAATTTGTAGACTTGAGTGTAAATTTTGTTTTTACTTGCTCAGTAAGCTTAAATAAAATCACACATGGTGGTAGAATGGGAGATAAGATAACACAGCTGAGCTTCATCTACAGCGTCATGTGACTCACACCAACTTGACCATCTTGTGGTAACCTGCCATTTCTCTTGATCTCACGCTTCAGTGAACCAGGCGTGAAGAGGTTATTTCAGCAGTAATTACCATAATAGCACGGCTCTACAGCATTTCTTTTCTCACCGGAATGGCCAAACTAGCAAGGGAGCTGTTTAGCATGAAATATTACACACTTTCATTTAAGAGGTGTTTTTCAGAGAAGAAAACATGCAAATACAGGTTCATTATCATTAGTTAACGATCACTCTTGGAAAGTGAAGATTCCCACAGGAGAAGCTGGTAAAGCTTAATGAAGCAAGCAAGGTCATAACACTAGTGCCTATCGCTGAATGCTACTTAAAGCATGATTAGTTTACTGCCATCATTTTTCTTGTTTATTGTGGAACTATCTGAAATACAGGTTTAAGCTACTGTTCAAGTGATTTTTCTAAATCATGTGTGGTAAAACTGTGTATTTATTCAATGATGGGGCCTCAGGGAGGTCATTACACAACCATCTTAACGATCCTCCCTCCCCATTTTCCCTGCAAATTTTATTCTCACATTTACTATAATTATAAAAAAATGAGTTGTCTCTTGGATATAGAAATTGTAAATGCCAAGAACAAAGTGAAGTTACTTTTTAATGGGTTGTCACCTAGGGGCCCCATGCAAAACATGTTGGCAAGGGCCCTCCTCATCCCAAATACATATCTAAAAAAATGTCTATGTCGAGAGCGAGAGAGAGAAAAAGTTAAATTAATTTGATTGTATGTTTACAGTATCACAGACAGAAATGCTATAAAAATATAATCGCTAGTGATTATGAATACATGATAAAAATAGTATGGTTTGAAACTATAGTAAATATGTACAGTATTTCTATGGCAAGTCTACAAAGCAGTTGTACAAGGCATTCGACTGCACAAATCGGACATCTGACTTTTTCTGTAAGAAAATTAGCAAAAACTAAAATATTAGCATTTTTTTTACTATATGTACAGTGACAAATTCTTTGGACAAAAACACATTTTTTGTTATTTTGGTTCTGTACTTTAGCACTTTGAGTTTAAAAAAATTCAATGACAATGATGTTGAAGTTCAGACTGCCAGCTTTAATATGAGAGTATTTTCATCCATATTGGATGAACCATTTGGAAATTATAGAACCTTTTGTACATTACACTGGAACACATAGTTGGCTAAATGGCTTTAAGTCATCAAGGGTCTGACGTATCAAACAGGCATTAAACCATCACTCTGCTGCCAGATATGCAGTAGATAGATGGACTGTGAGGGTGGAGTCAGGGCGTAAGATCAGACGCGACAGAGGGAATCAAAAAGTTATTCCTGTTAAGGAAATAACCACAAATAAATGCAGAGACTAATCCGTGGGGATGGTATGAAAATAAAGATTTCCGGCGAATGCCAAAGAAAATCAACCCTAGATAAGCGGGCGAATAAACTCAAAACACAAGTGAAAACAAAAAAAAACTGGAAAGGAATTAGTTACTTCTCACTCTCAACTAGAGAGAGCGGAAACGAGAAGCAACTAAAACAAATAGGAACAAAGGAATTGTCTTGGAGAGCACAGTAAAGACCCAATACAGGAAAACCAAGTGCAAACCAGATAATCCTATTAAACTAAGAGCTCGAGAGAAACTAAGGCAAGTCCCACGTATCTTGAATAAGATTCAAGAGAAGTAGTTGCCAAATCATATACTTTTACCGGCTTCAAGTCAAAAACAATTGACAAGGCAGAAGAGCCGGAAGACGGAAACACTGAGCTATAGAAAGCAGAAAGAAACCAAACACAGGTGCGAAAAGAAATCACCGGAAGGGAGGACGAAAAATCCAATGGAGTGACCTAACGGCGTCAAATGACAAAACGACCGCAGAACAAAAGCAGGGCTGCCAAAAACCATGACATGGATAACTTGAAGTGTTTCTTCTCCTGACTTATTTTTCCAATAGGAAGATTTGTCAGGAGAAACCTTACCTTTAATATACCCTTAATATAATATGTATAGAATATTAAAAACTCTAATTTACAAAAATATTATTTCAAAGTGGCAGCTGATTGACTGTCTATATAAAGCTAAGCTGAAATTGTGTACTATTGTTAACCATATTGCTAACTAGCTAGCAAGCTTCAACAAGTTTGATTCCATATTTTAATAAAACAGCCTCAAGTAGGGCTGGGTATCGGCACTTGATGCCTTTAAGGTATCGACTGAAATAACTCCAAGTAGTATCAAAACTTCTCCAGTCAAACGATACCTGCATTCGATCCTTTTTGTACACAGATCTAGAAAAAAAAAACTATTTGTATGGTTTTGCTCGCAGCCATTCACCGATCTAATGTGACGTGTGATTAATTATACATGTGTTCAGGCATCCTCCACTCCAGCGGAGCGAACAGTGTTGCCATGTCCACGGTTTTCACACCAAATTGGGCTCGTTTCAGAGTGCAGTCGTGGGTAAAAATGAAAAGTTTCGGTTTTTTGGTCTATTTTTAAGTATGGCGCTATTTATTGGGTGGTTTTACAGAATGGCAAGCAAATAACAATTTATTGTTTATTAACAAACATCTGTACTGTTATCGAAACAAACATCTGTACTAAGAATAAAAACGAAATCACTTGTAATCATTATTCCCAATCATATGATTGCAAACTTCAACGCCTCGACAGTCAATTTTTGATTGACACTGCAGTCCACCAATCCCTCCTTAGAAACGGTTGCTATATAGGACTTTTTCTGTTCTGACATCTTGCTCCGATACAACATTTTAGTTGACAGCGGGAAAAACTTTTTCTGTAAGTTACTAAGCTTCTTCTAGCGATTGTTAAAAGGTGTACGTTGTTGATGAACTTGGAAAACAGACACATGCTATACGTCTGTTATTTTTAGTTCATTCCCAAGCCATACACAAACTTGGAAAATTGTCTTTTGTGGGTAAAACTTTTTGGACGACCACACTCGCAGCTTAATGTCAATATCGACAGATACAGTGAAGAAAAAGGCAACATATAACGTTAGCTCGGTTAGCTTACCTTCGGGCCAATGTAGGCTATCCTATCGAGATAATATGCACACCCATCCAAACAGCAGAACATAGCCTAATGAAGAATAAAGTGAAGGGAAAAAAAACCTGCACACAAAACTGCGTTTCATCTGACGAAAATCCAGTTCGGATCGAAACATTGTCTGTCTACGAGTAAATGGGGAAACGCAGTTTTGTGTGGAGGTTTTTTTCCCCTTCACTTTATTCTTCATTAGGCTATGTTCTGCTGTTTGGATGGGTGTGCATATTATCTCGATAGGATAGCCTACATTGGCCCGAAGGTAAGCTAACCGAGCTAACGTTATATGTTGCCTATTAATCATATCAGATAACAAATATAGCCTGATCTATTAGCTGTAGCGTTAGTGACTAAATCCAAATCGAATGCACAGTTAACAATAGACCTACAGCAGACAAGCATTTGTTAGCTGGCAATTCAATGCTTAGCCTGTGAGCGAAGGGAAAACCTAGTAACGTTAATATGAGAAATAATAAAATAAGATGGATAAGAAAGGAAGTATAAATACAGCTGCCCGAATAGTTAATGTTAGATATTGGACATGATTAGCTAGCTATGTTCAATCTCCCACAATGGTGTAGCGTAGGCCTACTAGTTATTATATAACGTTAACTAAGCGGGGCTGGTTTGTTGCCTGTGCCACAGTTCATAATTTCTTAACTAAACCGTTTAATATGATGTTAATGGCTCACATTTGTTTTTGATTATGGCATAGGCTAGGATTTCTGACAAACATGTTGCAGCAGGATATGGTCGATTCAAGCTGCTACTTAGGCTATATGAAGTAGCCTATTACATGAATGAACTTAGTGTCATGTTAAAATTATTATTACATTATTTTTTAATGAATAAAAACAAACGTTCATTGAATGTCTATGACAATCATATAAGTTATTTGCTGCTACATCACTTAGGTGTCTATAAATAGGCCTACAAACTAGTTACAATGGTTTTATCTAAGTTATTGTAAAAAAAATATTTTCGGTTAAAAAAATATTTTGGGCTAGTTTTGAGTCACCGTTTGGCTGGAAAGTCTAGCAAGATCTGACAACCCCGGGAGCGAATATTCACAACTGCTGGAGACACAATCAGCCAGGAAAGAGCATGCCTTGCCCCAGAGAAGGCTGACCATTGCCAAGCAATCATCGTTATTGTATTTATTGGACTGCAGAGTGGCCTGTCATTGCTTTTCAACGTCAGTGTGCGGTTTTTGTGCCACAATTAAGTGTAATACAAACTTGTGTATGCAATGCCCATTGCATTTCACTCTGTGACCATTGGGTGCCACACAGAATGTGACACAATTAAAACCAATCCTCGTCCTTGTATTTATTGAACTGCAAAGTGGTCGGTCATTGCTTTTATAAAAGCACCGCAGTGTTTCCGTGCCTACAGGAAATGTAATCAACTGTCCAATTATAGTGTGGGTGCAGGCTGGACCAAAATAATCATTGTTTCACAAACTGCTACACATAATGAAATTTATGATCATAAAAAATAGACAGATGAGATTTTCTCTGGCTGACAAATCAGCTTGGTTTTCTACATTGAGTTCAATGGGCAGCGTGCTCTTTTGCACTCAGCATGCACACTTCACTGCTGGCCTCACTGTTGCCAACCTCTCTAGTTCCTATGTACACTCTATAGTACAAGCATACAAAACTCGGGTGTGAGATATAGCTGACAGAAATCCAAGAATTCCAAGTGCACGCAGATTCAACTTGTATTTCTGATGAGTTAATGATTAACAAAAAGGTTTGTGAAGCTTAAATGATAGGTTAGCAATTTTTTTTTACAAACAAAAATTTGATGCACAAACATGGATCACAAGTAAAACCACAAAGTTTAATGCACAGATTCACAAGATTAAATCATAAATACTCTCCTCATCTGTAACAGCCAGACCCATGCCTTTTACATACCCAACAGTATAAGGGTATTGTTCTGAATATAATCACCTGCTGAAGTACACAGCATTACTGAATGAATGTTAACCAAAATGAATACCTGTCTTTGTGTTCCTGCCTTTTATCACTACATAGGTTTGAACTTTTTTCCACGGCACAAGATATATGTTGTCAGGCCTGTTTTTTGTGACAGCTCAAATCTCTATTTTAAGCCATACTGTTAAGTAAATTTGCCTGAACACAAAGGCATGGAGGCTGTGCCCCACTGAAGAACTCTTGTCCTACATTTCCTGTACAGGCAGACCTGCTCCAAATTCTTCCTCATTTTTCATTCTGCGATTAAGAAGGAAGGAATTATTTTTGCTGAGAAAGTTAACTGTACCAAATGCAACAGCCAAGGAATCTCAAAGTGTACACCGTAGTATACACCAATAAAGAGGACAGGTCCGCACTAGGAAAGGGAAATAACAAACAAAAAATGGAGAATGAAAAACACTCCAGACAAAAGCCAAATCAAAACTACCCAATGAAAACAGGGCGAACTCGAGATCCGAGAGAAAAGAAAATACCTCTCGCTTACAATGCGAGTACATTATATAAACAGAGGTATAAAAACAAACGAGAAGCAAAACAGGAAAATAAAATAAGTCTCACTCTCTATACGGGAGAGCACAGGAGAGATAAGCAAAGAAAGGAAAGAAAGGCAATCTGTCTCAACAAGAACAAAAGTGCAAACCAAAACGAGGGACAGAAAGCACAGAAGAGTAAAACAAATCCAACTAAGGAAAACCTCTAATGAAACTAACAAGCAAGTCCCTCGTATCTCTTAAGCAAGCTTAAAAGTGAAAAGGTCGCTTTGTAACTACCTATATCTTACCGGCTTAATTGTCAAATAGCAAAGACAATATCAAGCACCGGAAAGAGAAAGCCCTGAGCTATATATAGCCGACAGGAAAACCAAAACAGGTGCGAGGATAATTGCCAGGGCGAGATCAATACACCGGAACAGAAGATAGAAAATCTGAGTGCCCCGACTCCGCCAAAAGAAAGAACAACCACAGAAAAAAGCGAAGGCTGCCAAAAACCATGACAATTATTAGCTATAGCAAAAACAGACAAAATTATTATTCCATGTCACCTCACCAGCTACCTTCTACATTTATACAGCATGTTTCGTGTTAGTGAAGCATATAGGTTTGATTATTTTGTTTTAACTCACTACTGTGGGCCAAAAGCCTAGAAACCTATAAGCTAAGCCGCTCTAGGCTTATTTGGCTATAGGCTACCTTGCCACTAGGGGTGGGAATCTCTAGGCACCTCACGATTCGATTCCAATTCAGAGGGCTACGATGCGATTATAAAACGATTTTCGATGCGTTTTTGATGCATCAAAATTTTTTATTTCAATACATGATTTATTTTTTCTCACTGTGATTACTTGCTACTTTTAAAACATAGCATATTTGTAATGATCCATAATTTAAATAAACAGAAGAATTTACTAATAAATTCTTATTCCGTGCCGCAGCTCATTCCAAAACACCATAAAAATCACAACACACATCAGTCATGCATAGGATGAGCTGCAGTAAGTGGCAGTGGTGTGCATAGGGTCCTAAAGCCCACAGGACGTGGACTGACTTTTCCTTAACATTTAAATTGCAATAGATTAAGCAACGATTTTCTTTTCTGGGAAGGACAAATACATTTTAGGGGGGCTGCGATTAATTTTAGGGGGTTTTAGCCCTTCTAAAATGAGTCTAATCTCATTGATTTAGAGTGACCCAAGTAGGAATGAACAACTAAACACAAATTGAAAGAAGCTTGTTTTACCTTCAAACACATTCAAAGGAAATTATGAACTACTTATTTCAATGACTAGCCACATCTGCCCTAAATATTACTGTTAGCAATGGTTCTTTTTTGGTTCCAACTTGATTTGAGACATTATGTACATTCACCATTGAAATTTTTTTTTTTTTGGAATAGCTTCAGATTTAATCCCAGCACACAAAACCATGAACATTCCCTGGTATAACTTTGTTCCTAAAATGGCAACCCATCCAAAGTTTAGAATGTAAAAATAAATTTTGATTTAAAGCCAGTGAAGTGAAAACACACCCCTCTGTGATTTTCCACGAGAACACAGTTAAGGGTTCGCAAATGAACCTAACATTCTAGTGCCAGGAGGAATCATTTTAATACACGCTCACTGCCCCACTGCACTAACAGCGTAACATCTGTCCATTCCAGTAGAGAGGAAGCTTGGGGGATTATTCTGAAATGTGTGTGCTCCATTTCTTTGAGAGCAGAGCTGAATTCCTCACTGTGATGTGTGCATAGGGTGTAAGTTGAGCTTTCCCCTTCCCTGAATGCATGCCACTGAAAAATTATATAGGGATGTATATTTTTCTATGTACGATTTGTTAAGCAGTATGAAGAAAACAAGCATTGGAATACAATCCAGTTTGTACGTATTTGGACAGTGACACAATATTTGTTGTTTTTGATCTGTACTCCAGCACATGGAACAGTGACTATGAGGTTAAAGTGCAGACTTTCAGCTTTAATTTGAGGGTTTTTACATCCATATCGGGTGAACCCTGCGCGGCCTGCCTGCAAAAAAGCATTAAATAATACCAACCAAAATCAATGAAAATACCTTGAATCTTGGGGAGCTGGTTCTAACTCGGAATCGTGGTTTTTAATGGGAACTGGAACCGGCTCCGATAATTCTGAATCTGCCATGTCGTGTGAAATTGAAAGTTTTGGCAGTAACAGGATTCAAATTGCATAATATGTGCTATATTATCTAATATAAATAAAATAGACTTTGAGGTTTGGTTTGATATAAGATAAGATGAAGGAAAGACTGTAAATGCTATGAAATTTGCAATTAGACAAAGTAACAAAACCAATCCTTATGATGCAGAGGCATTTACCGATATAGTACTGTACATATCAAGCTTTAACATTTTAATGTAACCAAAAGTATTTGTTTTAATCCCTGGATTTCTTCATTCATTATTTGCATTTGATTTATTTGGCACGCCATCGATTATTCTAAGAGGTGTGTAATAAAGAGAACATATTTCAAGTATTCCTTCACAGCTCTTCAACCTGATTTCTACAAGGCGCACACTCCATGTCAAAAGCAAATAGCTCCTTGATGTCTCTCACTTTGTCTGGACTATAGACATATGAAATGTATTTATCAATGAGGAGGACACAAGTACCGCAATGGGTAATTTGTGATAGTTGATGTCCTGTTTTACTGGAAGATTACTTATATCATGGCAAAATATCAAAGAGACCAGTCCAGTTACACTCCATGAGCAGATGTGATTAAAAAATCTTTTAAAACACAGTCTGAATCCAGATAGAATCCATCAACCTATGAGATGTCATTGTCTGGCAAGTGTAATTGAAGCTGTATCAGTGGTAGACATCACACACCACACACATAAGCCTTCTTAAATTGTTAATTTCATGCACATTCTGTAATATGATTATCCCAGAAATAGAATCAGAATCACTTTTATTGCAAAGTACATTTACATGTACCAAGAATTTGGCCTGAATTTATTTGTGAGTATAATGGCAGATTTCTTTCAATACAATTTAACACCCAGTTGCCAATTCTATCAAATTTTCAAGACTTTGAAACAAATAATTGTTAACTGGATGATTGCATAACTCCAGCAAGCAATAGCTGCCACCCAGACTAACTTGCGGTTATTTATTTTTCGAAGTTGCTATTAAAGTGTCATCTGATATATACAAGTTCCAATTTCCTAATGATCTACATGGCTGAGCGACTTGCGTTACGTTACGAGGTCAGAAGGAGGGTATATAGACTGTATATAGACTATATATGCAACTGGTTTTGGTAATTGATGCCAAATACTGTAGGTGCATTTGCTGCTCAATATGGACACTGATTCTTGGTAAAAATTCTATTAGTATTTCATATTGAAAAGGAAAACATATTTCCATTTCACTTTAATAATTATAATTATCTCATCATCATTATGACAATACGTTTAATTTGTACAACACTTTTTATGAATAGACTCAGTTGGAGAGGGCTTTGAGAATACATGGCAATAGCATTAATATTCAAAATATGAATTTTAGAGTCAAGAGGTAGTGTTTCACTAATTTCAATTCATCACCGTTGAGAAGAGTAATATTGACCTGTCACTAGGCAGGTGTCAAATGCTTCATGACACCAACACTTCAACCAACGCAATCGCTTCAACTTGTTCATTGCTTCAAAAACTAATCTCCAACTATTTTCATTATTTGCACATATTCAAGTAATCTAAATCAAGGTCAGAGGCAGCCAACACATTTCAAGTCAATAACTCCAAATCCAAGTTTCATAAGCAAGTCAAACAGCCTTGCCTCCCAGCAAAAAATCTATTTATAGTCCCATTACAACGTTTTCTCCATGTAATGGGTTCTTAAATGGTTCGGAGATTCAAACGCGAAGGTGGATCAGAACAAGTCATCTCACAACCATGAGGACCAATAACAGGAAGAAAAAATAATGAAAGAACAGAAAGAAAAGACAGAAACTAATTCCTTAAGGCCAACAGCCTAAACGAAAAATCAACCCACTAAAACGGGCGAACTAGTAAACTAGTAGAATACCAACTAAATCTCCCGAGCTCACATAATGAGCTAAAACGGGAAACACTCTCGGCTACCGTAGTTCAAAGCCGGTAGAGTGTAAAACCAAAACGTACAAAGAAAAACTGTCTCCTAGAGAACAGCAAAGTACAAAATAGATAGCACCAAACGCTACCAGGCGGACAACAATCCTATACCCCATTAAGTAGCTATAGCAAGTCCCCCCTGAACATAAACAAAGTTTAATATCAGGAGGTCGCTAGTACCTGACTATACCTGGCTCGAATGCAATGTCATAAGACAATCAAGCACCGGAGAAGCGGAAGTAAGGAACTTAAATACCTTGCAGGTAGAAGCACAGGTGGAAACAATAACGAGGCTGGCAAACCACAAAGCGGAACGTGAAAAAAATCGGATTGATTCACAATCGTGAAAGCAGGACGAGAGCCGCAAAAGAAAAGAAAAACAGCCGCGAACCACTACACTCCATGCAGGAGTTCCAGGACTGATGCACTCTGGAACATGTTTTTTCTTTGTCTGACGTGCCATGATATATAAAACATGGCAAAATAGCACCAATTTTACAATATATGAAACATTAGAATTTTATTTTATTTAATGAATTGCAACTCTACTTCCAAAGCCAATTCAATTCTACTTCCAGAGCCAATTCAAATTCATGAATTGTATGAGAATTTACAATGCAATTCACAATTCAATTCACAATTTGGCTTTATGTTAAGTGGATCAGTGGGAATTTCTTCTGTTGAAGAACATAGCTGACAACATATTCTTATTCACTAAAAACTATCAACTTCAGCTCATCAAATTGAAAGTAGTATAACATATTTACTAAGATGACTTAACACATCCATTCTAACATTGGACAATCACAGACACATTTATCCAGCACTCATATAATATATATATATAATATATTTACATTTTATACAGCTCTTTATTGGACCTTCTACTTACCAGCTAGTTTAATATCTCAGACTGTAACATGTTCAACCTACTTGATTATTTGCTGTGTTAGATCCCTCATTACATTACTGTTACCATCCATTCCACCTTTAGTGTAAACCGGGCCGGCCAGCGAAGGATGGGCTCCTCCCCTCTAGCCAGGTTCTTTCTGAGATTTCTTCCCATTGGGGAGTTTTTTCTCGCCACTGTTTGAGTGGTTTTTTTTCTTCCCACTGTGGAGTTAAAAAACATTTTTTTTTACCTCGTTTGCTGTTTGGGGGTTCAGGCCTGGTTCTTGCCGAATTTTACTTTTATTTCTCTGTACAGCATCATTTGTCCTATGTCGGATTTGCTCCTTTGGTGAAAATCTTTGTTGGCTTTAAGGTACAGATAGTGAATTTTCTACTTTTTTCTCCGTTCAGCACTCGGCTAGCCGGTTAGCTAATTGGACTCTGCTGAGCTGGCTAATACAAGCCAGCAGTGTCAGCTGTCTCTATAGCCTTTCCGAGTCTGTGTCCTTATGCTTTTTGTTTCTCTGTACAGCGTCTTTGTGACAGTTTTCTGTAAAAAGTGCTACATGCAAATAAAATTGATTTGATATAAGTCAAGAAATACCCCAGTCCTGGGGCCTCAATCATAAAACTTTGCGCAGGTTCTACTTCTGTGCTAAAAGGTTACGTACGCACAAAACGAGAAAACTGCGTACGCTCAAAAATATCCTGATTTATAAAACCGTCCGTATGCTCAACTGCACACAATTTTCTCACAATCAAATTTTAATATTGTGTACGTGCTCACGTCTACTATCCTGCTCCGTTAACTCCCACAACTAACCATAAATGGTTAATGGAACACCTAACGTGAATATGATATGCATATAAATTTGCTTGTCATTCCAAATCATTGTCATAGGAAATGGAAAAGTCATACCACAAAAACAGGGAAACTTGAGTGTGAAATCGAGACGCTCGTTACGCAGGTAGTTGTCAGAAGGGATATATTGTTTGGTGGAAATAATTCTGTACAGGCATAACAAGAAAATTTGGCAGCATATCACAGCAACTAAACCAATTTGGAAATTAAAAAGAAGTGATCGGATATTAAAGTGGATGCAAATTTCATGAGGTTACAGTACCATAGTGAATAATTAATAATTGTTGCTATTAATTGAGTCACAACTTGTGATGAGACACTATTCAAAATATGGTACGATAATATTATATTGTCTGATTAGCTACATAGAAATGTATCTTGTATCTTAAATTGGCAGTTTCACATAGTTACACAACCTTGTTTGTGCTAAACTGTATTGAACTGAACATGTACGGTATAAAAGACACTTCACTCGTCCGACACTAGACTAAAACAAGGCGCCATCTCAAAGTATTTTAGCGTCGGTTTCACTTCCAATGTATTGTGAATGTTTATGGCATAATTGCTTCTCATCACTTTTCTTGCTTAAACATGAATGTGGATTAAAGAAGACCTCCAGCATATATCAAAAGAATGTATGCAAACATCAAACAGCTCACACATCACACACCGCTTTTTTTCAAACATACAGTAATTAACAATATCAAAGTCCGGGGGCCATTATATTATAAAATGATCTTGCAATCAATGTGTATCTTAAATAGTAGCTTACATAAAACCATGACTAAGTAGTTATTTATAAAATCCCACTTTGGCATGGATATGATCTCGACGTAACTTCTTTACTAGATGTAAATTAATTACATCCTGGTTATGTGGAGGTACTGCACATTTGAGGACACGAATCCTCAAAGTGGGCTTGGTTCGCGCTTGAAGAATAATATTTAATTGATAATCAATTTTAGGTATGAAGAGTGCAAGAAATGTTGAAATGCAGCCTAATCCTGTGCTAAAAGTGTGATTTTGAGACTTGTTTTGCCATGCAATGGGAGTGAATGCAGAGGAAAAAAAACGTCATTCTTCGTTGGCCAGTTGCTGATCACTGGAGAAAGTCATGAAGATGGGCGTGAATATTATGACTCGGACTCATACTGGCGCCAGGTAGCTATACAATATTATGTTCTAACAAAGTTCAGTATGCCTTGAAGAATGCGACAAAAGCTTCTTTTTTATCATCTTAGAAACATTGCAAAGTATGGGCATTTCTCACACAGGCAGATGCAGAAAGACTAATGCATGCTTTTATTTACGAGTAGACTTGACAACTGTAATGCTCTCTTTTGTGGCCTTTCTTAAAAATTGACCAGCTTCAACTTGTTCAGAAGGCCGCAGCACAAGTTTTAACCAGAGCCAAGAAAAGAGCACACATCACGGCAGTACTCAAGCCATTGCACTGGTTGCATGTGAATTTTTGAATTGATTTTAAGATGGTTTCACTTGCTTTTACAACACGTAATGGCTTAGCACCAGAATACATAAATGACCTTCTAGTAAGATTTCAGCCCCAACGTTCTCTCAGATCTCCAGGTGCTGGTTTTCTTTTTGTTCCCAAAGTACGTTACAAAATAAGTGGGGAAGCTTCCTTTTGTTTCTGTACACCTAGAGTATGGGATTCCCTACCCAAGCAGATCAGAGAGGCTCCATCTATTGAAGATTTTAAAAAGCAACTAAAAACACATCTCTTTATGCATGCTTTTAATTGACTTGTGTGTTTTCCTTTATTATTTAATTCATTTTTTATTTAATTCATTTTTTATTTAATTCATTTATTTCTTAATACTACCTACACCACTGTTTCAGATGTTCCTGTTTTAATTTAAAGTTTTGTTGTTTTTAATTAATATGTTTTATTATTTTAAACTGGTGTTTTATTTTGATATTTGTTTCCTGACTATCTAACCTAACAATCTATAATAGTTTTTATTATTATTTTATTATATCAAAATTACCTATATTATTGTGTGTTATGAGTTGTCTTTCTTTGTATGCACTTTGGGCTGCAAAACATTGTATGAAAGGTGTTGTATAAATAAAGTTTATTATTATTAAGCAATACATTTTGAGGGGGTTTCACTTTTTCATAGGATCCATTTTTGACTATTCACTTGAAGTAACCATTTTGAATGTTGCCTTTGATCTCCTATATAGGGCTCTGTGCATGACCACCTCAAAGTGAACCCCATCTATGTGTGTTATGAGCCTGATGCCATTGGGATCATCATAGAAAGACATCCAGTGGTGATTGGTTTGGAAAATGTGGCAAGAGCATGCTGCCTTCTGTTTGAGCTAACCTACGCTCTCGATTTTCAATATCCTCTGAAACCGGAGCATACCGTTGATGTGTTTCAGAGACTGTTTTTAGGACTGGACCCTTGCGTCCTAAACAATCATGTAAATACATAGATCTTATGAATAAGCTTATGACTTAGATTGGTTGACATTGGTAGATGCCTTTGCGGTTGAAGGAGTATTAACTCCTTTGTCAATATTGCTGGGTCAAGATATTTATGTAAAAATTCTCTAAATGCTCAACAAATATTTATTTGACACTGTCTGCCTCAAAAAACCGAACGGCTTTTCTAATTTCTCAGGTGTTGACTAATGCTCAAGGTAGTCTGTGGGACATGACAGCCACAAACTTATTATGTGAAAGAAACAAATATTAGTTTTATTCTTGCCCTTTTTCCTCAAAATTCTGTAGGATTTGGAAATAAACAAGATGGCAAAGTAAAGTGTGCAATACTAATAATAATATAACTTTAAAAAAACTGACTTGAAAATCATATAACATACACCATCACCATCCTCACACAGATAATTGCACTCGCACATATGCACCTTACTAAAAAAACATATACAGTCAAGCCGGAAAGTCTGCACACCCCTTTCACCTTCTCCACGTTTTATTACATTACATACATATTCTACAATAGATTGAGTTCATTTTTTGTCTCAAAATTCTACACAAAATAGCCCATAATGACAAAGTGAAAACAAAAACTCTCAGAATACATGTGAGTGTATGCCTCAAATGCACACATGTAGTTACATGCAAACACGCACTAAACACACACAAACACGTGAACATATACATTACTGCACTAACAAAACATCATATACTAACAATACAGCATAATACTTAATACAGTGCAAAACCATACACCACGACACCAAAAAACAAAATGTAACAACTAAGGTTCATTCATTGCCTTGTATACACGTCTATATTATGTAAAGCCAATTTTCTTATCCTTATGACTTCTGACAAAGAAGTTACATAAAGATTGAGTTGAATAAAATTAAACTATATAATATGGGTACCTCATATAGAAATTGATGCAACTTAATTTACTGACCACATTTTGTAGCCTGCACTCAATTTAATCAAATTAATTCACATGGATTTATTTTATGAAGACAATGTAGGTTGTAAGTTACCGTTAATTTGTTTTTATGTTGTAAAAACACACTGCAAAACAAAGCCCGACCTATTTTAATATGTTAATTCATAGCCCGACGGGGGAGGGAATTGTCAACCGATGAATGCCCTGGCAAAACGGCGAACGTCGATACTACAGCGTTACTTCCTAGTCACTTCCGGAGCCAGCTGTCAATCTGATGTTATGACCCTCGGTTACGAATGTTGTTTCAACTTTGTTTAGGAGAAATTGTGTTTTTTTGTTACATTACATTACACTACAGGCATTTAGCAGCTACTCTTATCCAGAGCGACTTACACAACAAAGCATTTTATTACATTTATCCAATGAATACAGCTGGATATATACTGAAGCAACTATCCATGAGGCTCAGTGCTTGTTCCAAGTTTCTAATCTGTAGAAGAAGAAAAATAGGTCATTTCGGACAACAGAATAACAGAATTCTGTCATTAATAAGGAATACTTTATAACACTAGAGCACCAGTATTAGGTTACATTATATAGCAAATTGTCATCACAGAAAATGATAAAGTATGATCTATCTTTCAAACCATATCAATGATGGATATAATTTCAACAAGTTTTGTTTGGGACTTGAACATTTTTGGTGAGTCAAAGTTATTTCTTATGTGTGGCGGGCTCTGGAGGTCTAACTATTCCCTAACAAGATTTCACATATTTACACAACGATTAAGATTTTTAAATAGTAGATTTGATATTCAAGTGTAATGAGTCTCCTGTTAAATCATCCTGTGCGAGACACAAGGGCGTAATTCATTAGGCTGTGCCCCCCCTAAGCTTTAGACCAGGGGTGTCAAACTCATTTTCACCCCGGGCCAAATTAGCATTATGGTTGCCCTCAAAGGGCCGGTTGTAACTCTAAGACTATAAATATAACCATACTTGGGATTTTCGCGGACCTCGATTCTAATTGTTGACGGGGGGGGGGGGGGTGCAATCAATAATTTTTGTTGAAGGGGGGGGGTGCAATCGCTTTTTTAAATTTTTTTATACAAACTTCGTTTACCGTTTTATTTAATGTATGTACCGCGGGTGTGCGTGTCCGCTTCTGCGTTTGTCTATATATCGTAAAAGTAAATCCCCGTTAACCAGCCACGTAGATACACGCGTCAGATACTTAAGTTCTCGCGGGCCGCATAAAATTACGTGGCGGGCCGGATTCCACGTTAAATAATTAAGTTCTCGCGGGCCACAAAAAATTACGTGGCGGGCCGGATTTGGCCCGCGGGCCGGGAGTTTGACACCTATGCTTTAGACCCATCTCTCTCAAATTTAGCGTAAATATGGTTATGAGGCTATTTCATGATCACACGACTCTGCAGATGCGTGCTTCTCTGCACTGTTTGTGCAACTACAACGTTAGGTGTGTTCACGAGATGTAGGCTAGAACTTTGAGCTCCACACTATGCATTATGTCGCATTTAAACGGTTCACCCGGCTAGCACACCTATAGCTTGGCTTTGCTTCAAAATTAGCCTCCTGCCTCTCCGTTCTAGCTATCAGGATCACAACATTAATTTTCTAAAACCTCCGAATGCAGACCATGTGCCTGGCATTGCTGGCAAGAGGACTAAAGTATCCACTGCCACGAACGCCACAAGCCTACCTCAAAACACAACTACGAAGATCGACGTAAGAATAAACTTGTGGAGAGTTTGAAAAAGGAATTTTCTTGGCTTGCTGTTCTGCACTATGTGAGGGGAATTTCCGAGCCACGGTGACGCGGCAGAAAATATTGAACCTTTTAAAACTCATTTCCTGATTCCCTGCATTTCTACACAACCTCACACAGGGTATTTTCTAAACTAAAATGTTTTATTTATAGACATTTTGGAGAAAGAAATATATATTTTTTCAAAGCCCTATAGGCGAGATTTTAGAAGCTTTCATATAAGCCATAGTAGGCTAGAGATTGGCTGGAAGGAAAACCAGCATACACAGTGGTCCGATTCAAGAGTTTTTATTAGCCATCTGCAACAAGTACAAGTACATTGGCATTGTTACTCCAGCCCTTACTCGCCTTGTTTAAAACAAGTGCAAAATGCAAAATACACAACTGTGGTAGGGGGGCGTGGTTTTAGGCGAGGCCGGCAAGAGAGAGAGTGAACTCAGGTGGTTAAAGGAACCGGCACAGCTGTCGGCAATCAGGCAATTGGTGATGATTGATTGTTTGTATCAATTAACCAATTGCCTTGATTGTTCAACAGTGAGCCTGAGAACCTTTAAAAGGAGCCTTCTGGGGGTTTGGGGAGGGACTGTGTGTTTTATGTGTTTGTTTGGAACCGAGTGCCAAAAGAAAGGGTAACTAAAATAAAAACCGGTTCTCTTTATACAACGCCTGATGTCTTGTCTTTGCACCCGAGCACTACGGCTCACTTCGCCACAACAACATATACAAAATACAACATAAGTATGATATAAGGTATTAATAAAAACTAAATATAAGTGCAATGGGAGCTTATGATTAAATTATGATACACAGTGGTCTGCCAGGACCGAGTTTGAGAACCACTGATGTAGACCATCAAGCTGTTTTTGTAAAGCATCACAAAAACAATACCTTTCCAGTACTGCCATGCTTGGACCTCTACTACTACTACTAATAATAATAGTGTGAGATACTTTTGTGATTCTAAATAACAGTACCAGCAAGGATAATAATTTTCTCATCCAGGGTTTTTATTTATTATCATAATGCTGGATGTTTGAGAACTTCACAAAGACCGCACATTTTCAATAAAAAGGAATTCTAAGTGGGCGATTTCAAGGTGATACCTTGATGTTTTTTGTGTGCTGTTTTGTAAAGGGGAAAGGCATAATTCTTGGCAGCCAATGTATTGAATTGATGCTTGACATTGTGTACAAGAGTCACGGTCCATGTTACTCCAGGGTCCTTAAAAGTTCATGACATTTACTGCAGAACTGTTTGCTTGCTTTCTGGTATTTCTTTTGAAGGTTAAGCCGACCAGTGCTAGTAATTGCATTGTTACTCCCACGGATGATCAAAACAAATCAATACCAGCTCTCTGACTTTTGAAAGAAGCAACGTGTGTGTGCGTCAAAGAAAATGAATAATTTGTTGAAACTGCTGGCCTCGAAGTGTAAGCTGATTGAATGGCCTGCCTGACTGACAGTCAAACATTTGAAAATAAGCATGTTCATGCCCCCCCCCCAAAAAAACATTTATAAAATAAATAAAAATACACATGTGAGATTACTGGAAAAACTCAGAGTTTGAAGCCCCCTGCTCCTCCCCTCCCCCCAACTGAATCCTTGATTATACCACTGCTGTCATATTAAATGGCCAGGTAAAGAGGTTTTAATGAGTTGGCTTTTTAATTTTCCTTACCCCATTTCTTACACTTGAGTGCACAGCTTGTCAAGTGGAATGTCATTTGTGAAGTAATTGACTAGGAGTAGTCAAGTAAGAGCCCCTTTTATTGGCCTGGGTGGGGAAAGTGCTCAGTTGTTTTAAATGTTCCTCTTTATTAGGCCAAAAAGGCTAGGCTGTCCTCTTAACTTTGCGGTTTCAAAAAATTATAATGCAGGTCAAAATGAAACAAGTGGATACTCACTAATTAACTGAATTGAGCTATAAATTGCAATAAAAGCAGATTTTCTTCTTGGTTATTATACAACTTTCTACAATTTAAAGCAGTCCGAATCCTGAATTATCATGGCATTTGTCATAGCTCTTCTTGTTTTAAATGTTATTATACAGCATCTGCCAAATCTGTTGCCAGCTGGGCCGTTTGATTGATCTTCATAACCACAAGTGATCCGGCAGTACTATACTAACAAAGTTTGCTTTTTTTTCACTAGGGCACATTCATTATTGAACAAGCCATGTTGTGAGGTCACTAGGTTGGTTTGTCTCAGCTGCTCAATGTATTCCTCTGGCTAAATGTAGCACAGGTGTGCAGGATGGAGTAGAGATGGTAACAAGTTTACAGGATGCAAAAGTGAAAATAACAAACAGGGTCGTACACAAAAAACTAACACTGGACTAGAATAACTAGAATAAGACATGAGCTCTAAACATGACAGGCATAAGACAAGTGACCCAACACTAAGACCAAGCAAAGAATAATGAGACAAGATGGCTATATGTACAGGGTACAATGGGGAGAAAATGGACAGAACTAACAAGACACAGGTGAAGACACTAATATAATTAATGAAACAATAATGACAAAGACACAGAAACACAAAAACAAATGTGGTTTTCTCTGGTGGCACCTAGCGGTAATCTTGACAAAATGGATGACTCTCAATGAGCTCACCGCTGAATCGTGAAGCAAACCTACCATCAATCCTCGGTAAACTGAATTACCCTTTAAACAACACGCATGGCCAGCAATACATGCGATTCATTAACAAGCTGCCAGTCAGTCACTCCACCTTGATGTAGGCTACCATAAGCACTTAACGTTAAAGCTCCAACTTACCGAGCCCACTCGCTGGACAAAATTGAGTGTAGTTGTCCTCTTGATTCAGATGAGGACTGTTCTTCTGAGCCAGAAAGCATGGTTTCCATAGCTAAGTGTTCCCGTGTGTACAAAGTGTGTGTGTACGTGTGTCTTTTATGATGTTGTATTGATAGTAGTATAGCAAGCTAGCCACACAGAAAGGCAAGCTAGGTTGTGGTATATTGTTTGTCACAGCGTTTTTCAGTAGTGGTGCAGAGTAAGTGCACCCACCTGTCTCCACCAAGTACCCCCGCCAGGAGTAACTTATGGCTGCATAGCTATGAAGACAGGGTTTGAGAACCCATCCAGTCATGAGAGAGTAAACAATCCTACCCACCTATCAAGAGCCAGCCCAGGAAGATGGGGTCACAGCTGTTGACAGGTGACAGTAAGGAAAGGATGTCACTCCGCATTACTCTATGACAAAAGGGCTTCTCTGGTCCTGTCTCCGGACTACAACTCATTATAAGCCTGATCATAAAGGTGCGTTTTTAATCTAGACTTAAATATTGAGACTGTGTCTGATTCCCTTATAGATTTTGGAAGGGTGTTCCACAGTAGTGGTGCTCTGTAGGAGAAAGCTCTACCACCCGTCAAGTTTTTAGATATTCTAGGGACTACTAAGTAGCCTGCGTCTTGGGAACGAAGGGATCTTTTCGGCTTATATGGTAAAAGCAGATTACATATATACACTGGTGCAAGTCCATGTAAAGCTTTAAAAGTCAGAAGCAAGACCTTAAAGTCTATCCTATGCTTAATTGGTCAAACCCGCTAGCATCATGTCGAAGCTAAGAGATAGCCATGTGAAGTGCTGTGTTGTTGGCCGCACACTCACAGAGCAGCACAGATCGCTACATGCAACCCCAGCCTCAGAGGACCTAAGAGCGGAGTCGATCAAGTTTATTTTTGATGGTAACGTCTCAGCTACAGTTGGCAAAAAACTAATCACTTCACGTCTGACTGCTTCACCAACCTGGGTCAGTACAAAGCAGGGCTGAGCAAGAGACTTCTCATGAAAGTTGATTAAATTCCAACTCTCTGTGGAAAAACTGCAGACGATGGAAATATAAGTATTTTCAAAATAATTGTGCTGTGTGTTTCTTTTGCCGTATAGCACTAGCTAACGCTAACAGCTGAGGTAACCGGTCACATGTGTCTGATGGTAGGTGAGGAGGAGTGAGGGAGAGAGGATAATGAAATTGTCACAGTAGCATCGAGTGGGGCTTGTCCAGGCTAGGCAGCTATATTTTGGATGTTGAGAATTGTCATAGAATCGCGCTGGAAAAGGGGCGAAATTTTGCATTTAGAAGCTAATTTGCATTTAAAGCTACAGACACCAGAAACAGTCCGTTTTGAAAAGAACTGAAACAGAGGGGCATAGATCATGCTATAATTCTTCATCTGAATGGTATTTTCACCAACAAATAATCAGACATGTTTTTGGGACCCCAGAGACCTATATTAACTTGTTGAAAAAGATCATAATAGGTAGCCTTTAAGAGTTTAATAGGCTACGTCGATGGCATTGAGATGTCAGTTTTGCATTCTATGGAAAAAATAAAAGAATATTGAACAGAATAACAAAGTGAGCAGGTAAAATTGTAAATGTCTTTATTGGTTTATTTCATTATCACATATATTTAATTTAAAAAACTCTAACCGCCCAGTGCTCTGGCTGGTCCTCTCATGAGGAGGGCATTCTTGCCCTTCAGACCAGGCCGCAGGCTATGTGCACACAACAAAATCTGCTGTGTGAACAGTTGCATGATCAGGGGGAATATCTCAAGGAGCTGACACAAGAGTCTCCGTGCCCTGTCTCTCGCAGTCACTCCTCCTGTTCTTCAGTTCCCCAAGCACCCATTAACCACGCCGATTTTCCCCAGAGAGCCCAAACTTCAGCTCCCGCTCTGCTACAATGGTCAGGCCGGCAAGTGCCGAGGGTTTCTGGCGCAGTGTCTGATATTTTTTAAAGCTCGTCTATCGCGGTTTATAAATCAAGATTATGAGGTGGCGTTTGTCCTCGCATTACTCACCAGATCCGCACTTGACTGGGCTACTCCTTTAATCCGGAGAAATTCTCCTATTTTAAACACTATTAAAACACTTATGAGCATAATGGAGTCGGCTTTCGACCATAACATCTCGGGTCAAGAGTCGGCTAGACTGCTTAAGCACCTTCGCCAGGGTAACGAAACAGTGGCCGAATTTGCCATTAGGTTTTGTTCGCTGGCAGGTGAGACAGGTTGGCCAGAAGCTCCCCTTATGACACTATTTATGGAGTCGTTAGACGATTTCGTCCAAGATGCCCTAGCAGCGTTGGAGCAGGCTGATTCACTGGATAGGTTAGTGTCCATTGCTATTCAGATAGACAATCGTTTTTGGGACCGTGTCCGAATTAAAAATAATTCACCCATCGACCGCAAAATGCACCCGTGTGCATATTTCTCTCTGGCTCTCACTTCGGCCGAGAGGAATTACGACATGGGTGATCGGGAGCTACTGGAAGTCAAATTGGCCCTGGAGGAGTGGCGTCATTGGCTAGAAGGAGCGGAACACCCCTTTACTGTATGGACCGACCACAGAAACTTGGAATACGTCCAACAGGCTAGAAGACGTAATTCTAGACAGGCGCGTTGGGCATTATTTTTCACTTGTTTTAACTTTCTTTTGATGTACCGCCCTGGTACTAAGAATGTTAAACCGGATGCGTTGTCACGTATCTTTAAGCGGACTGACAGTTCCGCTATTCCGGAGCACATTGTGGAGGAGCACACTGGAGCAAGTCATGAAGGTGAACTTGAATATTACGATTCATATTGGGGCCAGGTAGCTGCACAACATTATGTTCTAACAAAGTTTGCTTGTGTCATGGTTATTGGCAGCCTCTGCTGTTTCTGCGGTTGTCATTCTTATCGATCTATCAAATTTTTTTCACCTCCGTTTTGGTGTTTGGATATCGCCCGGCTATTATTCCTCGCACCTGTTTTGAGTTTCCTGCCAGCCATAAATAGCTCAGGACTTCCTACACTTAGATATTGTCTAAGCACTGTTGACAAACAAAGTTGGTAAAACGGTATAGGAATTCTGTCACTGCATTTCTGGTTTGTACAAATAAGAAGCGCAGGAAGTCCAGTTATAATTAGGATTAGATTGGTTTATTAATTTCTTTCCAATCTTTCGCTTTATCCTTTACCTCTCAACCTGTTAGCTTTTGTGTTCAGCTCTTTTTGTACAAGAGTTTAGGTAACAGTTTTGATTTTCTATTTCTTTTCTTTACCTGGGTTTTTTTTTTGGTTTCTTAACCTCCTGTTACGCCTAATTAATTAGTGTGTGAGGTTATTTTGTTATTTATTCTCGTTGTTTATTGAGATACGCCTCTGTTTTTTTAGGCTGTTTTGATTTGCCTTGTGCTAGGGAAGTTTTGCTCCCGTTCTTTTGTTTCACCTTTTCCTGGTGCGGTTATTTCCGCTTTTGGAGCATATCTGTTAGATACGCTTTTGGATTCCTTATCGATCGCGTTTCGTTCTCCGAACCTTACACCAACCCTCACACTTGTCACGGTTTCGTAGTTTGCCGCTTTCTTTCGGTGGAAGTGGTTTCGCAGCTTCGGTCCGACTTACACGCCGGGTTTTTTCCGCAACCTAGCACTCATAGTCAATACCTGTTCAGGTGATTTTGCCGGCTATTTAAGCCCTGCGTCTTTCGGTCTCTGCGCTTCTGTGTTGTCATTATACACTTCCACGAAGCCGGTATCGGTTGTTTGAGACTGAGGTGACCACTTTTCTCCACCGCTCTGCTTTGGAGTAACGTGGGCAGGGGCGCTGTATGGGGGGGAAAGGTTAGGAAGATTCTATGGGCCCCTGACTGACAGGGGTCCTAAGAAATTATTAGAACATTAGGTAACATTTTTTCAATATTTAATTATTAACCTATCATCATTAATAGAATATTTTATTTACAATTTACTAATTAAACTAATGGTTTATTTTTCTTTTCTTGTTTTTGCCAAAAAGTAAACGTCAAGAGAGCCTCTGTATTGCCCAAGCCCCCCCCACCCTTTATTTACATGAAATGGTTCGGTCCTGCCCCCAAACCAGGCGTGGTGCTTGCTAGCCTAGCAGTGAAAATATTAAACACTATTCTGCATTGATGCGCAAATTTCAAACATCGAATCTTGTTATATTTTTCAGGGCTCCATTTCAGTTTTTTATGCCAACATCTGATGCGTGTTTAAACCCAATAATAGATGACGCATCGACGAAGGAACAGAGTTGTTTCAGAAATAAAGTTTGAGGTACAGATACTTCCTCGTCACCCAGAGTTGTTTTAGCATGCTAGTAAGCTATGACAGAGAATAGAATGGAAGAAGGAACTTGATAAGAGCCACACAATGTAAATAAACTGTGCCACACAAAGCTCAAATATTGTAGGAATACCAGGAACATGTGGAACCACATTGTGCAGTTTCACCCAGAGATGGAGGAAAAAACACCCTGTTCTCGCCAGCAATCAACGCACTCTAGATCAAGTTCTTGGAAAACATGCACCCAACTGTGAGTGAAAAAAGAACATAACTAAATCGATGGCATACTTCATATCAAAAAGCGAAATATTTGCACCTGTACAACATGGACACAACTGGGAGAACTGGGAGAAAGAGCGGCCGTTTTGCCCTTTTTATAAACTTTATTGCCAGTCGCGCATTTCCGCTGCATCGCATTACAATGTGAAAATCACAACCGGGATGTCCTAGTCACTTCCAACGTGGAGGAGGAGCCTCCTGTGGGCTGTATGGAATGGAATTATAGTTCCTGTTGACCCTACAGTGCTTTAACACCTGCCGAGAGGAATTATGACCTAGGGGACAGGGAGCTGCTTGCCGTGAAATTGGCGTTAGAGGAGTGGCATCATTGAGCCAAGTCTGGACAGACTATAATTTAGATTACATTCAACAGGCCAAGACACGGAACTCCCGACAAGCTCAGTGGGCATTATTCTTCATCCGGTTTAGATTTCTTATAACTTATCAACCAGGATCGAACAATGTTAAGCCGGACACTCTGTCAACGACCACACTGATAGAGAACTGTGCCCTGAGCCCATCGTATCTGCCATCCAGATTGTAGCCCTGGTGATGTGGGAGATCCAAGCAGCTGTACAGAAGGTGTTGCGTTCGGATCCGGGCTCAAGTGGGGGTCCATCCCACTGTCTGTTTGTTCCATCCCGAATTAGATCTCGGGTTCTCCAGTGGGGTCACTCTTCACAGCTGCCGGCCCACCCTGGCTTCCACCGGACTAAGGACTTTTTGTCCCAACGTTTTTAGTGGCTGAAAATGGAGAGTGATGTGCGGGACTTTTATGCTTTCTGATGACACAGCCGAGTGGTAACATGAACAGGCTGAAGAGAATAGGGCCCAAGATAGAGCCTTGGGGAACACCAGATGTTATGTCTACTTTTCCTGTGGAATGATCACCCAATGCCACAAAGAAATTTCTACCAGTCAAATAGGATCTGAACCATTGGAGAACTCTGCCGGACAGAGTAACACAGTTCTCAAGTCTGTCCAGAAGGATCTTATGATCAACTGTATCAAAGGCTGCGCTGTGGTCTCAGAGAACAAGGACAGAGAGCTTTTTGGCATCGGTGTTTACTCTAAGATCATTTACTACCTTGACTAGGGCAGTCTCTGTGCTGTCGTTTGCCTTAAAACCAGACTGTAACATTTCAAGCACATTGTTATTGCGAAGGAATTTTTAGCTGATTAAAAAACTATTTTTCTAAAATTTAACTTAAAAAAGGGAGGTTGTATATAGGCCGGTAGTTACTAAGAACCAAGCAATCCATACTACTTTTTTGAGAAGTGGTTTAACTATGGCAGTTTTGAGTGCTTCAGGAAATGTGCCTGTAAATAGAGAGTGATTGACTAATCCTAATTATTCCTCTGATAAACAGTCAAAAAAGTTTAAAAAAAAGATGATGGGGTCAAGAGAGCAAGTAG
This sequence comes from Ilyophis sp. 1 JC-2022, assembly GCA_022702515.1. Lineage (NCBI taxonomy): Eukaryota > Metazoa > Chordata > Actinopteri > Anguilliformes > Synaphobranchidae > Ilyophis > Ilyophis sp. 1 JC-2022. The sequence continues at coordinate 28,008,849 of CM040405.1, forward strand.
AGGGTTTCAATCCAGATGCCACTTTCCTAAGAATTTCTGCATTCACCAGAATGAATGTGTGCAACAGTACATTCTATAATGTTATTATCCGACCTTGTTCGGCTGATATTAATTCTAATGGTCATGATCTTATCTCTGAAATAAGATGAACATTTGTTACATTTGGTATTCAAGAAAAAAAACACAGGGGCTTAGGGAAGCGGGATTAATCAGGCTATCAATAGTGGAAAAATAAAATATCGTAGTGAACTTGTAGTTTTGTGTTTTTCCATCTACGTTCGGCTTTGCGACAATTTAGTTTTTGCTCATTGACAATCTCATTTCTCCACGTGTAGGCGTTCGTTTCGAAGAGACCTTTTTGAATTTGACAGGTGCAACAGAGTCAAGGGTTGACAGTAATTTTGTATTAAAATCATTTACGAAGTCATCAACAGATGAGGGTCGAGTGGGAATGGGCAAGTTATGAATCCATGCAGAAAATTTTCCACTTCAGAAGTAAGGGCCCTGTCACACTATTGCGTATCGTACTAGCGTATGAAAAATATCACTCATACGCTGACATACGCTAGGGGTACGTTAGGCATAGGTTGTATACGTTTCAAGCACGGTCGCATATGGTGGCATACGCTGGCATACGGCGAGGCACAAAAAGTTTTTTAAGCATGCTTAAAAATTTTGTGCGTGTTCGGACGTATGGTTTATACGCTAAGCATACGCTAGGCATATGCTGAATACGCTAGAATTATGCTAGAGGTACGTTACTCATAGGTCGAGTAGGCTGGTCATATGCTGACATATGCTGACATGAAGGTGTACCGTACAGCTAGCGTATTGATAGCGCATTGATAGCGCATGAGTAACGTATGTCTGACGTATCTGTAACGTATATAGACATCTTGGCGTATGCCTGACGATTGAAAGAAGCACTGGGCCAACTCAGGTGCAGGTGCAGTTCCATGGCAAGACAGGATGATTTAGAACAATTGTATAGTTTAAAGTCAAGTGTAAAGTGCAGTTTATTATTCTAGGGGTCAGGGGTACTTATAAATTACATATCATTTGATGTATTATAAAAGTATGAAAAACACCAGAAGTAAGTTTAAAAACGTTTATTCATATGATCAACTGATCATTAATAATGGCACATGGTAATAATGGTACATAGTAGGGATGCAAATTTTAAGGAATTTCCTTAATCGATCGTTGTTAACCTTAACAAACAATCGTCGATTAATTGATAACAAAAGCTAAATATAGCTTATGATAGAATACAAAATGCATGTTATATTCCTCAATCAAAGATTTATTGTAACATTTGAGAAACAGGTATTATTTTAGCATAACAAAAATAGAATAGGAAGGCGTGTATAGGCTACTTTAACAGAAAAGAAATTGCGCTCCGTCTCATCTGTTGCTAGCGAAACCGTTGCTCCGCTAGGCACTTGCAGCATGAACATAATCGCTCTTGAAATTGAAAGGCGACACTTAAACTAGTAGACTTAGCCTAGAACAGTCAACTTAAAACATAGGCTATTATGTTTTGAATAGGCTCCTCATATGCATACTAGATAGACCTACTTATTTTTATTCAAGAACATTTAAGCATATCTACGTGGTCGGGAGTGAGTCGTGTGCGCAGCCTGTTTATTAGCTCTCGAAATCCCTCACCGTCAACGGTGCTTATTGTCATAATGTCCTTTTCAACCATGTTGCATACCCTCTGAGTAATAGCCTACAGTCATTAAAGAGTCAATACTTCTTTCCTGGTTGTGGTGGTGTGTTGCGTTCCCCATCCTGAGAACCGAGAATGTGGAAAGGCCGACGGTTATATAGGCACTTTGTCACGTGATAGCGGTACGCTGGACATGCGCAGTTCATACGCTACTCATACGCTAGCCATACGCACATTATGCTAGCCATACGCTGGCGATCCGCTACTCATACGCTACTCATAGGTTCAATGCGGTAAGTATCCGAAAAATTCTGTATTTTCAACGGCTTTTTGTGCGTATGAAAATTATTTTATGAATTTACATACGCAACTCTTACGTTTCTCTCATACGCTATAGTGTGACAGGGCCCTTAGATAACGTTTTTTCAGAATGCGTTCAGTATTGCGCAGAGGCATTGGTATACACATAGTAAACTCAATACAGTAATGATCAGACAGTGCAACATCCATAACTGATAAAATATAAACATTAAGCCCCCGCGTAATTACCAGGTCTAGGGTATGGCCACGATTATGGGTTGGGCCACTAACATGTTGTGTAAAACCCAGATCATTCAATAAATTAATAAAATGAATTGCCTTTTTGTCAGTCGCATTGTCAATGTGCAGGTTAAAATCACCAATGATAATAATCTTAGCATAATCTGTGTTGGTAACGGACAAAAACTCGGAGAAATCTGTTAAGAAGTTGGGGCATTCCTCTGGTGGTCTATACATAGTTATTGCTAGTACGGGAGATTGATATTTCAATGCAGAAGCATGATATTCAAAAGAACTAAAATCATCGAAAGAGATGCTGCTACAATCTAGAACATTAGTGGATATGCAGGCTGTCCCTCCGCCCCTCTTTCCCTGTCTAATGGAATGGGAAAAAACATAATTCGGGGGGGGACGTTTCAATAAGGGCAGCCGGCGCATCAGTATTAAGCCAGGTTTAAATACATACAGTCTAGTTGACGTTCTGTAATTAGATCATTAGCTTAAAATGTTTTTATTAGAGAGGGACCTGATATTTAAAAGTGGCATTTGCAGTTCCTCCGGTCTGTATTGCGCCGAAGAATGCTGCTCAGAGTCAGTTTGTGGAACTAAAATCAGATTTCTCACATTAGATCCGTGATGTTTAGTGGTATGGAAGTAATCAGGTCGATGGGAGATGACAGTGTTAATAGTTACAACAGTGTTTGCCCGAGCCAAGAGCAAGGCACTGAATGCCGTGTTGGGGCTGGATGATACGAGTTCATGGCAATCAGTTGTCATCGGACTCACCATACATCAGTTGTTCAGAGTCTTTTGGGATTGCTCCTGGACTATGGATGAGTTGATGTCCGAGACACGTGCTCCCGGATAGCAGAAAGTTTTGGCCGTTGGGAGGTTGAGGTGCCATACCATGGATGAGCCGACAACGAGAGTAGAGGGAGTGCCTGTGGTGGATATGCGGTGGGGCTTCTCTCGGACAATTCGCTCCAATGGTGTGCGCCTCTCCAGTGGATGAGGCAGCGAGTGGCACCGAGGAGGAGGCCTGCTTTCATCCCGACCCTCGGGTTGAGAGGCACCTGAAGAAAGAGCAGCCATGCCAGGAGTTGTCGGCCCATGGGACACCTGGGTGCAAAGTTGTTGCATAACGCTGCGTTTGTGCGTTTGTCTGAACCAGGCATTATCTGGCTACAGCTGGTAGCTAGCCTACTTTTTGGTAACTTATAGCCACGTAGCCAGTTCGAGCTAATGTGATCTATATGACATAGAACTACCTTCTTCCAATAACTAGCCGCCGAATAAAGTAACGTTATCAATAATACCAATTACCAACCTAGCTACTATTCATAATTACAGTTGTCTGGCAAACAGAAAGTCCATGCATGTTGAAACTTTTGACCTACCTGTCCAGTCTGTCGTTCCCGAAAATCTCACCACCTTCTGAAATTAGTACCTATGTTTACTCCAGTTTACGAGCGAGCTTTATCCAGTTCCCTTTTATTTTTATTTTCGTGAAATAGCGCTGGTGTAACGGGTCACTGTGAAATGTCTTGCTGGCAAGATAAATCACACAGTTGATTGGTCTGCAATGTGGTCATGGTTAAGCCACTGTTTTGAAAACAAAATTGGGAGCGAATTGCTGGTTTTAGAATGCAGAATTTGAGGGTATAAACATAGTCTATGGTGCTGGATTTCTCTCAGAACAGTTATTTTCTATGATTGCTACCAACTAAGCATGACGGTTCCCCGACATTTTTCAAAATTAAAGTTACATACTCCAGTTTTAAGCCAAATGTATATGCTTTATAATGGACAAAAAACATTTTATTCATTTTCGGATAGGTTTTTGAACACCTACATATCCACCCCCCTGTATTGATGAAAAGTAATTCCCATGTGCAAATGATGAAAAGTTAGTTTCATCAGTCAAAACAGTTGATTTGTAGTTAAATATATTATTATTTTATGATTTACATCAATGCAAAATGTAGCCATTTTGGATAGATTTGGAGACACTAAGGGACACCAGGGTACAATGCTTACATTTTGCTTAATAAACTCCTCAAAAAAAGTTCAGAAACGTTATTTCGGTCGATTATTCCTCCCCTTTAATAATACCAATTGGTATTGTCTTTTATATCGTTGGAAAGCCTGATTAGTCACCTTTACAACGAGGTACAACTTGTAAGGATCGTGCATTCGTGGAATGAGCAACACAGCTAACCGTGTGGGTAGCGGCCCAAAAAAATGTGCCAAAATCCCCTGCAATATTCTTCTGTTGGTATTCACTCTCGTTTTGAGTTGCTTGGTGGACTGGATGATTGCACTCTCCCACAGTAATAAGGAAAAAACAACACATATTGGCCATTTTTACACTTTATTCATTTTACACTGTCAGGAACCTCAGTAGCGTGTGGAAGATCCATACGCAGCCACAACAGCTTGGCACCTCCTCCTCATGCTGGTCACCAGCCTGGTCACACACTGCTCTGGGATGGCATCCCATTCCTCAACCAGGATTTGTCGCAAGTCAGCCAACATGGTTGCGTTGGTCACTCTGGCACGTACAGCACGCCCAAGCTGATCCCACAAGTGTTCAATTGGGTTGAGGTCTGGACTCACGGCAGGCCATTCCATCCTCTCCACTCCCAAATTCTCGAGGTACTCTGTGATGATCCTGGCTCTGTGGGGGCGAGCGTTGTCATCCTGGAGGATGGAGTTAGGTCCCAGATTCTGGAGATATGGGATCGCCACTGGCTCCAGAATCTCATTCCGATATCTCACTGCATTGAGATTGCCTTCAATGATGACAAGTTCTGTTTTGCCTGTGAGAGAGATACCGCCCCACACCATGACACTGCCCCCATTGAAAGGTGTCACGCGATCTGTGCAGCAATCTGCATAGCGTTCTCCACGCCATCTCCATACTTTGATCCTGCCATCAAAACGAGAGTGAATACCAACAGAAGAATATTGCAGGGGATTTTGGCACATTTTTTTGGGCCGCTACCCACACGGTTAGCTGTGTTGCTCATTCCACGAATGCATGATCCTTACAAGTTGTACCTCGTTGTAAAGGTGACTAATCAGGCTTTCCAACGATATAAAATACAATACCAATTGGTATTATTAAAGGGGAGGAATAATCGACCGAAATAACGTTTCCAAACTTTTTTTGAGGAGTTTAGATCATTTGTAATTCTGCATATCACCCTCACATTTTGCACACTTGTGGACAATGCGTGTATGATCCAGAAAATGTATACCTGTTTTATATTTATAGCTCTCAGTATTTCATTGCAAACTAAAGAAAAATTTGTGTTTTGCATTTTTCCAATTTTTTTTTGCATTTGTGGCACTTTATTTTGAACTTAATTATGAAAATAAACTAATCTAAGTAAGTTTTGTAAATGGTACAACTGTCTTGCTTCATTTATGCCATTTTCCAAGTTTCTGTGATATGAATTCTGGGTTTGGGCTAGGGCTCCTCTCCTGCTCCGACCCCCATGAATCATCATCACCATTCTCCCCTATACTATGGCCCTGTCTGTGATGCTCACACCTGGAGTTATAAAGCCTTAAACAGAACACCCCCTAAACAGGTTAGAATGGACCAAATCTGGCATTTATGCAAAATGGTTAAAGATTCAATGTTTTTCACATTTTGAGAGACATGTGTAATAGCCATTTTTACTCATATTTTACGGGGTTACCAATAATTCTGCTGGGCAAGTGTAAGTTTTGACTGCAAATTCATGTTCATCTATGATTTGTAATGAATCTAACCATTTTGCGGTTTTGATCCAGGGACCCCCACCCATCATAAGTAAAAAAATGTGTGCAGTATGTTTGCAATGGTCTGTAATTGAAATGGTTTCATTGCTGAAGACCTATGGGAAAGCAAGAAAAGATGTTGTATTATTAATGGAGATCTTAGATTTTGCTATGCGCCCCCAGGATGATTCCAGTGAGAGGTGCACACACCATAGATCCTGCTGCAAACACAGATCATCATTTTAAGGGGGCCTGCTGATCTCAACCCAAGTACAGTTAACACATTGCATGATCTGTCTGCTGTGCATGCAATTATTTCATCGCTTTGGTTCCAGAAGCACTGCAGAGCCTTCTCGCCCAGTCCTCTGATGCATTGGCACTATGTCACCATTGTGTGGGAGAGGACATAGATCATATGTGAACATTGTCCTACCATGAAAATGACTGCTTACTTGCACACAGAAACCGGAGTTTTTTGGGGGGGGATATTGGATATTTTACCCATTTGCTATTTCCTTCTTATCATATCATGTTAGTGGGGTTATTTTTAGGTGTTTTTTAAAGAATTTTGACTGAAAGAACCAGGTGATAATCTGTTGCAATATTGCTGAGTGTGTGAAGAAGAGATGAGATTTGCAGAGATGACAGCCAACATACGTGATTACAACCACTCTGCACAAAAGAGGGCAAATGAGTTTATGCTGTATTCCATTATGGAGTTTTTTCTCAGGTGTATAATGAAAAGATGTCTCTTCGTGACTGTAAGTTGGACAATATAAAAACTGGCTCATTAAAAATTCAAAGTGCTCTACAATCTAGTTCAGTTCACTTAAGATTGTCCATAGTTTCTGAAGCTTGACTTCAATCAACAGCTGTGGGTATGACTTAAATCATCATTTGCAGAAGTTACTTAAATCATGATTTGGCTCTGTACTCCACAATTTTACTAATCAAACAAAATTTGTAATCAAACAATTCACATGTGGTTAAAATGCAGGGTATTTCTATACACTTTGTGTTCACCGTGTAGAAATGACAGCACTTTTTTGTCAGTGACTACTGTCTGCAGAATACTTCACGGTCAGGGGCTCGTTTCACGAAAGTTGTGACATGCGATCTGCGAGATACGATCAATTTCTTCTGCACTTTTTAGAGTGTTTTATGTAGAAATCACAATTGCAAGCCATGAACGCATGTCGCAAAGCGCGTTCATGTAGGCAATCCGTAAATCTGCAATCGTTCTCATCCCCCTGCCTCCTTTTTTTAATCGAACTGTCAATTATCCCAAAACGCAAACTAAAGGTGGCGCTATGGATTACAGGGTACTTTACCGCCTGTAAAATATTCAATATACTTTTAATAACTGAAATTGACTTTAGACCAATGTTAGCCTATACTATAAAGACATCATATTAAAACTATGTTAATGGCCAAAGCACAATTCACATTTTCCCTACAGGAAACAATTTTAAATCATCATCTGCTGAATGCTGAACATTAAGGATACATAGCAAGATTGTATTGCCCTTTGTTCTGTGGGCTGGCCACGGATGTAGCCAAAGTTCTAAAGTGATATCTTGGGGAGGACGGTGGGGTGGGTTGAAAAAATTTAAGAGTTGTCAGATTAAATTGGAATTATGCATTGTAGGCGAATATAGAAATGTAATTTGAAATATTAATTTTATTTGAACTATTAGGTCTCCGCAGTAGGCCTAATAAAGCCTGCACTATATAGTAATGTTATGCATAGTTGTTTTGTTGTTTTAATGCCACGCATTATTGCCCAGTCCCCGTGTTCACAATAAAATGCCACTTCGGTGATTTAATGATATATTCCCTCCTCCATGTCTCTGTCAACTAGACTAGCCATCACTGCTAGCCAACGCACCGGGAATGCCACAATATGTCCCAAACATTATGGTGCCCTGAAATGGGGGTCTATATATGACAAGTGCTCGACATGCTGAAAACAATGTATGAAAATACACAAGCTGAGAATCTGCACTTTAACCACATGTGAATTGTTTTATTAAAAATCTAAAATTACAGAGCCAAATCAAGAAAAATATGTCTTTATCCCAAACATTATGGAGGGCACTGTATATACAGTGAGCACCATAATTCATTGGACAGTGACAATTTTGTCAAAGTTATTTTGGTTCTGTAACCTACTCTAGCACTGAGTTTGAAAGGATAAAATGACAATGAGGTTGAAGTGCAGACTGTCAGATTTAATTTGAGGGTATTTTCATCCATATCGAACGAACTGTTTAGAAATTATAGAACCTTTGTACATAGTCCTCCCCATTTTCGGGCATCAAAAAATATTGGACAGTTTAACATAATGTAGAAGTAATAATTTTTAATATTTGGTTGCATATCCTTTGCATGCCATGACTTCCTGATGTCTGTGACCCAACAATATCAAAAAACTCTTGATATCTTATTTTCTGGTACTCCTACAGGCGATACTATAACCTCTCTGCATTTGAATGGATCTCTATGGGAATTGGGGGGTGGGACTAGATTTCACTGTAAATTACACTGGAACAGTATGGAACACATGGTTGGCTAAATGGCTCTAAGTCATCAAGGGTCTGACATATCAAACAAGCCTTAAACCATCACTCTGCTGCCAGATATGCAGTAGATATGGATGGACCACTTTAAGGGTTGTTTCTCATGACAAATTGTCCTATTGAACTCTATGGAAAAATAAGTTAGGAGAAGAACCCCTTCAAGTTATCCATCCATATCTACTGCATATCTGTCAGCAGAGTGATGGTTTAAGGCTTTCCAATCTGACAATCCTTCACTCCGAATAATACTTATTTTGATAAATGGGATGAACTGTGAAGCTGAAAAGGTTGAGGAAACTTGCATTGCTTTAATTATTATTTATTAGGCTATCTGTGGGATTTTCTTTTTAGACACCTCAGCATCTGTGGGGCTTTCTAAGTTAACTTGCAGAAAATGTATAATTCGGCATCGCAAGGTGTTTGACTGGATGTGGAACACATCTGCAGAAAACTGTCAACACCTGTCACATATTTGCGTCATGTTATACATTCACCACAACAGTGTGGGGTAACATACTTACTTATAGGCTAATGCTAATGCTACACACAGTACAGACCTTTCCACCAAACCTAAAATAAGTCAATTAATAGAAAGGTTTATTATTTAATTATTCCATTTTAAATGGATAATGTACATGAAAATTGCATTTCATTAAACGATGAATTGGGTTTAACAATTTTCTCCGTACATACCTCAAACGTCAAAGTTTAACATATGCAAAATATGGTGGAGAAAATATGAAAGGCTTTAAAATGAATGAGTAGAAGATATAAATATACAGTTCCATATATTAATTTTATTAAAGCCAATTTTGTCCACTAATACAAACTGATAAGCACTGTTAATGTTCTGTATGATGTATTTCAAAGCAAATATTAGCAAACCAGGGTTTAATGTCTGTGTAATAATTTCCATGATTTCAAATGTTCATGTCTGTTAAAGTAAATCTGTGCTTTATTCACAGGACAAAATATTGTTACAATACAATAAGCCTGAAGACATGTTTTTAAGCATACATCATTATTTTCATGGCTATACTAGTTTCTTTGTATCCCTTGGGAAATAAAGGTAATTATTTCAACACACCTCGCCATACAGTACCAGTATAGTTGTATTGATTTATATTAGATTAGGTTGTAAATTTGTACATGTGGCAGGCCTTTGATAAATGATCCAGCTGGTAGAATAATGAATATGTTATGCTGCTCTGAAACTGATGTGACAGCAGGAGGCCTTGGTAAACAAGTAGAATGTATATAAAAACAATAATGATTAAGCAGCAGTTTTTCTTGATAATCCAAGTCTTTTGCTGTTACTTCATGTGCATAAATTACAATGTCAAACTGACATGAACTGGAGCTTGACAATTTGGGTAGATCCCACCTTACTCTTTGAATACAACATCAATCTTTAAAGGCATTAAAGAAATAAAGCCATAGGCTTCACAATGTTAGTGACACACTTTGAAATACCTTTGCTTTTTAGATAACTCAAACATGACAGTCACCCATAAAACAGCCAAAGTGCATCTCAGGAACTGATTTTCATCATTCTGAAGAACATCTGGACTTTTTTTTTTTGTCAGAGACATTTACCCAAGAGTTTATGATGCACATCTGCATTATGATGGTGCATTGATGACCACCAATAGACTGACATTCATGCATGTGAGGAAATAAGTCCATCGGCACGGCTGATATTGAGGGAAGACATAAGCTCTAGCTGTCTGCGATGTGTAGTGAGGGGTCTGTTCCCTCTTCTAATCCCACCTGAAGTTTTGTCCCACTATTTCATAGAATTTGATATTGTACGGCCTGTAGAAGTCTCTGAGCTGCTCAATGACTTCCTGGTCAATCTGTACATGAGTTCTTCCCTTGGACTTCCCCAGACAGCGAGGCAGACTGCTGCTCTCTGGCTTCTTCAGGCAGGGGAAGCCCTTTGTTTTGTTAAAGTAGAAGTGCTTGTCTGTGACAATGCGCTTGAGGCCCAAGAAGTCCTGCACCCTGCCCAGCTCCCCTGCGGGATCTGTGATAAGCCTCTCCCCGCTCACAAAATGGATCTGAGAAAGCGGGAAGTACTGCAGCCAGTTCTCCAGGTGGAGCACGTACATTCCGATTCGGATAGCATTCCAGGAGGTGTCCACCTGACCAAGGCTCCTGTTCCGGAAGGCCAGTGCTTCGAAGCTGGGGATATCAGGTTTCTTGGAAAGGGTCTGTGTGTAGTCGGAGATGGCTCTTGTGACAGGGTTGCGCACTACCACTATCAGCTTGGTGTCACGGGACATGCTGGAGATTCGTCTGGGTGCCTCCCGCGTCACAAAGTAGCTGGGAGTCTTCTCCATGGTGATCTGGCTGTCTAGGGTCCGTGGCATCAGGCCTCTACACAGGAGAAGGCAGACAGGAAGAGAGAATGCCATCAAGAGGAAATAAACTTGACAGACGCTTCAACTTGTCTTTTTTAAGTTAATGTTATCTCTAGAAAGCTTACAGTGTTCAAGGATCTTAAACATACACTTTTACTGTAAAGGTTGCAAATAGACATTTCTCATTTTTTGTTCCCCTGGGAATATATTGAGAAAATATTGTACAGTATATAAAAAATGTGAATCTTACTTTCCATCAAGGCATATTAAACCTTTTGAAATAGACATACATAAAATGCATGCAAAAAGGTGGATATGAACAAGAAAATGAATGAAAAGAATTGCGGACATTTGAGATTGCATAGTGTATGTTGAATAAAAGGTTTAACTTAAGGCAGGGTATAACAATCTCTTTCAGACCAATATATTTGATTTTAAAAAATGCACATTTTTGTATTAAAGTTCTGTGGCCATGGTCCCTTGGTAGAGTTCATTACAGTACCTAAACACTTCACATCAAGAAAGGAATTGAGTTATTCTATGAGAGTAAAAAGACAAATAGGAAAGGCACCGGAAAATACTACAAAACTTAATGAGGTGCATGAAATAAACCTTCATCAAAGTATTTTATCCTGTGTAAACATTTCAAACAGGTGGGGAACCACAAAAGTGGCCATTGTCAGAACAGAACATCTCTGCAGGCAGAGAATGTAAAGGCACTAAGTTCATTCCAAATAAAGGGCTGAGACTGCAAATTAATAATATGCTTGTCAGTCAGCGCATAAAGCAAAATTATCACCATAAATGTCTTCTCTGGCTGATGTTGCCTTTGTAGTGATTATAACAGCTGTATTAAAGGAATTAGTCTACAGAGCATTTTATAATGTATTGACCAGTACATACAGTATGGGTCAAAAGGTCTGAGCTAAATTAAGTGGAGGCTTTAAGTTATTTTCTTATGCTAGTGACATCATGCATTTAGTGTGGGCCTTTGTGAATTAGTCAGTATATGTAATGAACTGTACTTACCAAAATTCCTCCCAGAAATCCATATTCAAATATATAGTAACATGTATTAGTGTAAGAGTGTCAAATTATGCAGTTGAAAAGGGTGACCGGATCCATGCTTCAGATACATGTTTCAAAATTTGACTTTTTGAGTTTTTCATCTCACGTTAAAGTACAGAATCAGGGGCTCGTTTCACGACAGCGATTTGCGAGGATTTTCACTCGCAGATCGCAATTTCTTGTCAAAACGCGTTTCACGAAAATGCATCGCATGCGCATCCCTCGCAAATCGCGAATAAAAGTGCGACGACTACAGGCTGCTCGCAAAACATTTTTTCCTCGCAACTATGGCGTTTCATTTGATTGTGCGGAGACGGAGGCACAATCTTCTTTGTGATCACTTCCACCATTTAGATAACTACGGAGATTAGTTGTTAGAAAGATATCACTTACAAAACGTAGTAGCCTACATAAAAGTTCATTTTTAAACTTTATAAAACGAAATATGCCTATGTATTTAAAGTATTTCCTGGAACTAAACGTTAAGTATATGCTACTACCATTTATGAACTACTTCTAAACTTGTAGGCTACTTGAAACTGCTTCTGTAAATTAAACTGTGCACTTTAAGTAGCCTACACTGTCTGGAATTTAGTTCAGAAAAAGTGTAAAGACATAAGGCCTTCTTTTATAAAGTTCTTTTTTGTAAGGGATGGAATATTAGGCTACGCTTATGCGATATTCTTAGGCCATATATACATTACATTACAGTCATTTAGCAGACGCTTTTATCCAAAGCGACATACATATATAACATGTAACAGAGCATGGCCCTACCTGTCTCGCTTCAAATAGTGACAGCTCTGCTCTTCCTGGCACCCGGCAGCTTTCTCTCGTTTGTCGGACATCGGACAATGTTATGGAATAAGTAACAGAACGGCCAATTCGTCCGTAAAGTGACGACAGCACTACGCTTTGTAAATAGCCTACTGATTTAATTGAGCTCGCAACAAAGTCAAGTGAAAGGAGACATTTATGCATTGAGTGGTCTCCCAAAACTCCTCGGTGCAATTGATGGGTCGCAAATTCCCACCAGGGCTTCGACTAAGAACGAACACACTTCTGTGTGTAGAAAGGTAGCCTAACTAACTACTGCGGAGACCTAATAGTTAAAATAAAATTTATATTTCAAATTACATTATTATGTTAGCCTACAACGCGTAATTCCAATTTAATCTGACCGCAAGGTGAATTTTTCAACCCACCCCACCGTCCTCCCCAAGATACCACTTGCAACTTTGGCTACACCTGTGGCCAGCCCACACAGAACGCTATGTATCCTTAATGTTCACCATTCAGCAGATGATGCTGATTTTTTTTTCCTGAAGGGCAAATGTGAATTGTGCTTTGGCCATTAACATAGTTTTAATATGATATTTTTATATTATAATGTTGGATTAAAGTCAGACAAGATAAATTGTAACATAATTTCGGTTATTAAAATTATTTAGAATATTTTACAGACAGTAAAGTACCCTGTAATCCATAGCGCCACCTTTAGTTTGCGTTTTGGGATAATTGACAGTTCGATACAAAAAACCAGGCAGGGGGATGAGAACGATTTCAGAATAACGGATTGTAGCTTTGCGACATGCGTTCATGGCTTGCAATTGAGATTTCTACGTGAAACACTCTAAAAAGTGCAGGAGAAATTGATCGCACATCGCAACTTTCGTGAAACGAGCCCCAGAGCTAAAAAACGAGGTTTCACTTGGAGATATGACTGTTTGAATATTGTGATTTTGCATAATGTTTTGAGAAAAGATTTTGTTGTGAATTCTGCCCTCTCATCATAAAATGCACCCTCAAACCAGGAACTATTGAATTAAATTGTTATATTTGTGTTGTCCGTAACCCAGTGCTTGCTATGATTTTTAATAAGTTTGATTATAATCGTGTTTAAACCATAAATTCATAAAAATATGAAAAAAATACATAGATAAGGTTTAACCTCTGATTTTGCTTTAAACCCTGATCCTTTTTCATTGTTCCACTTCCCTAATTATTTTGGCATGACTCCCCCTTTATCATTGATAACTGCTCTCCCTATATTGAAATATAGCAATAATACTTCAAGGAGTACCCATACATTTTGATGACAGGTAATTACTTCTTGCCAGGTAGCTATCTCACAATACTGTGCATATGAACACTGAGGAAAAAATGGCCGCTTAGCTCTCTCTTTTGTTTGCCCCCAAACTCATTTTCATCTGTATCTTGGAGGTCTAATGGCAGATTATCTATCATGAGACTGTTTAATATCAGTAAAAATTATTTAAATTGGTAATTGAATGGGGCAAACTGTTGAATACTGAGTTTGAGTCTTCAATAAGTAACCACTATATTACGCAACAGAGAATCCCAGGAGTCTTCTCGCTTGTGAAACGTTACGATTGATGTTATGACCCTTGGTTGTGAATGTTTAAACTGTTCATGTTTTTTTGTTAGTTTGGTATTTCAAATACTACAGCATCCAGGAGGCTCCGCGCATGTAACATCACAGAAGAAGAAATAGAACAGAACTACAAACCCCTGTGATGGTGCCTGTGAAATGCATGTCCTTACCTGAAAAACCTATAGACACAGTATTACTGCTTTGTAGTGATATATGGGCTCCTCTGCCAGGAGATTCACCATAAACTACATTATGGTAATGTGCCACAGGTTGTCATTCCCTAGGTACTCATTCCTCAGGTCCTCCACAAACTGCACCTCATGTCTGGACACTATGGATTTGATAAAAACATTGTATTGGGCTGTCAGGTCATACTTATGACCCTATATGTCCAAGGAAATTTCCATCCACTGTCAGACATGCTTCACTCACCAAACATAGCAGTCTCCTATTCCACACCAGCAGGCCCCCACGATCTCTATCCTGCCTACATTCCCATCTCAACTGGTTACAGCTGATCTTACTGTAGTGCCACTGTGAAAGAACGGCCACCGCTATGTGTTGGTTGTGATAGATCTCTTCTCCCAATTTGATATTTTTCCATTGAAAGACCAACAATACATCCGCCAGCACGGTATCCCAGTCTCTTCATTTAGATCAGGGTAGGCAGTTTGAGTCTAACCTGTTTAAGAGCCTCTGTGACTTTCTAGGAATATGGAAACTGAGAACTACGGCTTACTATCCCCAATTTAATGGGGCAGTTGAGCAGTTCGACCGCATCATGAAGAATTAACTGGCTAAGGTGCTGTTTCATAAGCAAAGTGAATGGGATGAGCATCTCCACCAGGTTGAATTGGCATACAAACAAACAAAACTCATGTTGCAGCCAGACCGTTTTACCTTGCCTTTGACCGAGAAGCTAACCTCCCACTGCACATTTGGCTTGAGGACACACCCACATCTGAGACACTACATTTCCATGTACCCATTTTTTATGCAGGTTTTATGCCTCCTCACTGAGACAGATACTTGACATGGCTTTTCAGCATGCAGCCAAATCAAATGACTGAGCAAATCAAACACAGACAATACTATGATAGATGCCTCAAATATTCAGTTTTATCTGTTATTTGTTTACCTCACAGCTCTGGTGAAATGCGAACATTTCCTTGTGGAATCATGTAAGAATAAACTCTGAGCATTATCTTTTTTGGGGCATATGTTTCCTGTTTGAAGGCTAATAATTTGGGGGGAGAGGAAGTGTTTTAGTGGATGTTGCTGTTGTATTAACCATAATGCATATTCCCATGTGGTTGTGTAAAGCTTTTAAACAGAAGTGGAGTGAAAGACAGCTATGGAACACTAACTGCGAGCAATAGCACAAGATAATAGTGTTATAGCTGTATAAAATAAACAATACAGATAATAACCTATATTGTGCGCTCCGAAAATGAATTATAGTCTTATACAATTGCTCAGAGAAAAATATTTTGTTTAACAAATAATATTTTTTCCATAAATTATTCCACAATTATTCACACCACTATTTTCAGTACTTTGTGTGCACTCTGGGTAACACTACTGAGTTATCTTCTATAGTGGTATTTGATTGGTGATTCAAGTCTGAAGACGGAAATGCCCTTTGCAAAACAATAATTCTGTGGTCAGTTAGCCATTTATTGGTAGATTATGAGGTATGCTTGGAATCACTGTCTTGTTAAAAGATCCATTTGCAGCCTAGTTTGAGATTCCTTGACCACACTGCGTTCAATTGATTCATTTCAGGGAAGGACTAAGAACACTTAATTTTCTTGAAATCAAATAAAAGCCCAGGTCTGAAATATTTGATATTGATACCTATTGCATGAAGGCCTCTGATTAATGGAATGTAAGCTAATACTCCTCAAGTTGTGTTTCAAATCTCTTCAAATGCATCCACTTATTTTATGATCTGTAGATTCAACACTTCATATTCTTCAAACCATAATGAATGACAATATAGGACTTCACTCGCCTTTTCTGATTGCCAAGCTAGTCACAGTATTCTGACTCTGAACTGAGTCATATATTAAGACAGGAAGTACAGTGAAACTGGTTTTGAGTTTCACCATGGAAAAATCGCCTTGTAACCATAAAGAAGACACATGACAAAGGTTACTATAACAACATCTTGCAAATCAGCAACCCCAGCTTGTCGATCGAGTGGCCAGAAGTTTGCTGTGAAACTTACCGGTGAAATTTAAATTGAAATACATTTTGTTGGATGCTCTGTGAACTTGCGGAATTGACCTACCGGAATACACGGAATACTCTGCGTCTTGCCTTTCTTTCTCAGCCTCTGTTCTCCGTCTAACCTTAAATTAGATTTAGCTCTTTGTTTGTGTATCCCGGTTCAAATAAGTATGGGAGGCTATCAAAGTGAAGAGATGCAACAACCTCATGATAGTCTGATGAATAACCAGCCATTGAAACAGGTTTTTCAATTTGCATTTACTACGTTGCCTTATAAATGTGATCCAAACACCACTGTAAACAATAGCTTTTTGTGCGCACAGTATAGTTAAGTACGGTAATTAAAATTTTCGGCAAATACATTTTTACTTTCACACTAGTTTTCACTTCCAAATAACAGGTTTAGATAAACTAGACTTGTTTGAAGTAAATTGAACCTATATCTAAATATGCCTCATTGGACCCCATTGTAAAGCTGAGCGGAGTCATTCTTTGGGTGACCAAATCATGAAAAAGAAAGATCTGACAACATTATTATTAGTACCGATCAGCATGGTGGAAATAGAGAATCTCCTAACAGGTGAAGTCTTGGAAAGTAACCTAGATCCAATTCAACTAGTGGATGAAATGGCACACTGGATGGCAAAGATGAAAAACTGTTAAAGACTGCCGTAACAAATATTACTGTAACAGGGTCCTTAACATGTATAAACCAGCCAGGCACAGACCTAGCCTCTGAGCCCAGTGAAGCGCCACTGTGATGTCACTGACGGCTGTTTCCAAGGGGGTGCATCAAGGTTTTTCATGGTTCAAAGTATCCCTCCTATGACTGATCTTAGCACTACTTCTTCAATGTGAGGATCATTTTTAGAAGCCAGGGCAGATTTAAGAAAAGCTCAGTCTAATCTAGTGTTTCTGGTCATAAATCACAATTATGCATTGTAGTGAGGTCCGAAAGAGTGGTGTTAGAAAATCTAGGTCATGAAATAGGCCAGTTCGTTTTCAGGGTTGCCATTGTAGGCACAGACAGTGGCAATGTATGTAGACGATATCTGTCATTGCATCATTTTCTTTTCTTATATTATCTTTATTTCATTCATGTTATTTCTTTGATGTGCATGCATGGGCGTGTGTGAGTGAGTTCTGTATTCTGTTACTGAACCATTGCTGTATATTTGATAAACTGTAGAGCACAGTGGAAAAGACTAAGGCTCTCTCATATGCTTCAGCAGGCTGGTAAATTACAACAACCATTACCATAACGGTTTGGGTAAATAGCACTTAAGACATTGCTTGCTTTGGAGAATTTAGATTGTAAGCAAATATATATTTGAAGGGAGAACAATGACATATTTAGTACATGAGTATAATTTATTTTAGCACACTGGACATATTTTGATATTTTGATTGCACAAACTATTGGATTCTCTGAATCCTATTGACAGCTTTTTGTGATGCTCTGAATGAAAGAGCAAGCGATGAGCTAGATTAGTTGAGGAGACTAGGCAATAAGCAGAGAAAACATTTAATTCACCTGCTCCTAATTCACCTTAATTTACAATTAATTATAAAGTTTGTTTCTCTCTAATGTCAGATGGAAGATTTCCCACTTTTCTACATAATCAGTTA
Organism: Ilyophis sp. 1 JC-2022; assembly: GCA_022702515.1. NCBI lineage: Eukaryota > Metazoa > Chordata > Actinopteri > Anguilliformes > Synaphobranchidae > Ilyophis > Ilyophis sp. 1 JC-2022. The sequence goes on from CM040405.1 coordinate 28,027,095, forward strand.
CTCAACATTTATGGCTTTGTTTCATATCAGCACACTGTTAACAAAAATACGGTTTGGTGACAGTCAAGATTTAAATGAGCATATCCCGCTTAATATTTGGAGTAGAGAGATAATATTGGTATCACCAGAAAGCTGAGAATGTGGGTCAAAGTGACTCAAAGCAAATGATGGAGCAGATCACATATGTATTTGTTTCGTTTATTGTTTATCCAGCTACTGAAATAATACAAAGTACTGTCCAGCTGTGTCCAACTTAAAATATGTTAAGCAAAAGCTGAATTTGATGAAAAACTGTTTTCACTATTAAAGCAGTGATTTGTAAATTATCTTTTACATATATTTAATTGAAAATAGTAAAAAGAAAATATATTTAATGTTTTACCTGATCAACATTATTGATTTTTGTAAATATACGCTAATTCCATATTTGATGCCTGCAACACGTTCCAAAAAAATTGGGACAGGGGCAACATAAGACTGGGAAGGTTGTGGAATGTTCAAAAAACAGGTGAATAGGTAACAGGTGATGCTATCATGACTGGGTATAAAAGGAGCATCCATGAAGGCTCGGGCGTTTACTAGCAAGGATGGGTCAAGGTTCGCCACTTTGCGATAAACTAGTCCAACAGTTTAAGAACAACGTTTCTCAACGCACGATCGCAAGGAATTTAAAGTCCATAATACTATTAAAAGTTTCAGAGAATCTGAAGAAATCTCTGTGCGTAAAGGGCAAGGCCGAAAACCAATATTTAATGCCCGTGACCTTCGATCACTCAGACGGCACTGCATTACAAAGACATGCTTCTGTAATGAATATAACCACATGGGCTCGGGAATGCTTCTGAAAACCGTTTCTGTTTCAGTAAACAGAGTTCATTGCTGCATCTACAAATGCAAGTTAAGACTCTACTATGCAAAGCATAAGCTATACAGTCAAGCCGGAAAGTCTGAATACCCCTTTCACCTTCTCCACGTTTTATTACAGACATATTCAACAATAGATTGAGTTAATTTTTTGTCTCAAAATTCTACACAAAATAGCCCATAATGACAAAGTGTTTTTAGAAATTTCTGCAAATGTATAAAAAATCTAAAACTGAAATCTTTCATTTACATAAGTATTCATACCCTTTGCTTTAACATATTTTTTAAGTATCATATTTAATATTTGGTCGCATATCCTTTGCATGCTGTTACTTCCTGAGGTCTGTGACCCATCAACATCAAAAGACTCTCGATATCTTATTTCCAGGTACTGTTACAAGTGATACTATAAGCTCTCTGCATTTGAATGGATCTCTATGGGAATTGGGGGGTGAGACTAGATTCAGCTGTACATTACACTGGTACAGTATGGCTGGCTAAATGGCTGTAAGTCATCAAGGGTCTGAGCTATCGAACAAGCCCCAAACCATCACTCTGTTGCCAGATATGGAGTAGATGTGGATGGATCACTGCAAGGGTTAACCGCAAAATTGCAACCAGGTCCACCAAAATTGTACACACAGTGGCTCCCCTGCCAATTTGGCGCAATGCGAGTCAAAAGGGCTCAGGCACGTGAAAATCCATGATTAAATTGACATGTCAGTTGCGACATGTCAGATGCCATACACCGGCCGGAAAATAGAGCCCATGTGTCATGGTTATTGGCAACCTCGGTTGTTTCTATGGCCGTCATTCGTATTGGCGCTCTATCTGATTTTTTCTGCCTCCGTTCCGGTGTTTGGTTATCGCCCGGCTATTATTCCTCACAACTGTTTTTAGTTTCCTGCCGGTTATAAATAGCTCAGGACTTCCGTCTTCCTACACTTCGATATTGTCTTGCAATGTTGACAAAACGAAGTCGGTAAACGGTATAGGAATTCGGTCACTGCATTTCTGGTTTGTACAAATAAGAAACGCAGCAAGTCCGGTTATTATTTAGGATTAGATTGGGTTATTTCTTTCACTGCCAATCTTTTGCTTTATCCTAATATCTCTCGACCTGTTACCTTTTGTGTTCAGCTCTTTTGCTACAGATCTAGGTAACAGGCTTGATTTTCTATTTCTTTCCTTCACCCGTTAGCTGGGTTTTTCTTTCGGTTTTCAACCTCTCGTTTGCACTCTTTGATTTAGAGTGTGATTTAGTCGCCTCCTTTTGAGGTAGTATTCATTTGCCGTGTGTTAGGGAAGTTTTGCTCCTGTTGTTTTGTTTCACCCATTCCTGGTGCGGTTTCTTTTCCACTTTTGTGGCGTATCTTTCGAGATTTTTAGAATCCTTATCGGTCACATTTGGTTCTCCGAACCTTACACCAACCCTCACACCGTGGTGTTAACAAGCAAAAAACCATTCAACAAAACAATTATACTGTTGGCTAGAAAAGGCTACTGTGAAAATAGTGATAAAGTCCAAATCTGTGTGACTAATTCTGGGACATGTAATAGAATAGAATAGAATAGAATAACTTTCATTTTCCTGTGAAGGAACTTCAGTTGTAGTTGTCAGCAATAAAAAACAAAACAGACCCACAAAACACAAAAAACATGTTAAATAAAGACATTCAATTGAATCAGATGTTTCACATTATAGTGAAAGTATGAGTGGAGTGGATTATAATTATGATTAAACTACTATTATTAGTAGTATTATGATCAAAATTATATTCTATTACATTCATTCATTATTCATTATGATGAAAAATTGAGCATCAAAAGCAATAACAGTTCTTCATCTGCCTTTACTGTCTTGAGATGTCTAGTGTCATTAAGCAGTCTAACAGCTGCAGGGACAAAGCTGTTTCGGGCTCTTTTGGCTTTAAGGGACCTTAATTTTCGACCTGATGGAAGAGTCTCAAAGAGAGAGTTCAGGGGATGTGATGGAAGGGCCATAATCATAATCATAATTCTAATAATAATTTATGAAGATAAATATCTTGATCTGACATTGCTAAATGCTTAAGAGAGTATTCCTATTTAAAGAGAGTGCTTTTGCAAAGCCAAGTTAACACTACAAAGTGCTGTGATCAAAGTGCAAATGGATTTCCAAATCTGACTGTGATAACGCTGAGGCATCCTGGTGACTGTTGATGCCACATGAGATCTTTTTCATGCTATACAGATGTTCTGAGAGATTTCAGATACATTGCAAGGATGCTGGATTGATTGAACTGAATGTTATTTCAGAACAGTCAAAATCAATAAATGAAATGAAAGAGTTTTATATAACAACAATTTGTGGTGTCAGCAGAAGAATTTACATGATCAGTATTCGTACCATTTTGTGTATTGATGTCATACCATTCTCAAATCAAGCTTTACTTTTTGCATCTCTGCTCCTTTGAAGTTATATACCCTAACCAAAGCAAGAATGATATAGTCAGGAAAATGTTATTTTGTCTATTTTAAGAGATATTTTCAATACAGTAGAACGATATTGGAATCACAGTGTGAAAAACCCCTATGCAAAACATGTCATAAAATTAATAAAATTAGTTTTGTTTATTATAAAGCATATATATTTGCTCCTTCTGGTGGTTTAAGATAAAATCATTGATACCTAACTATGTTGCCTAATCATTCACTGTTGTACCTCAATAAAACACTTTTCTCTGTACTCTACAGTACGTATACTTTTGCCCCGGGTTTGCATTTTTCTGTTTTTTATTTTATTTTATGTTCCTATTCATAATGACTCCAAGGAAAATTTTTACATGAATCTACCACATATCAGCGCACAGTAAATTGGAATGAACATTTGCCATGCCCTAAGTGACAAGTATATATGCCATAGCTTATATTATGTACGATAACATGAAAATAAAATAGTATTCCACCATCTGCAAAATGTTGCCAAATGTTCTATCTTCAATGAAAATCGGTAGCCTACATCAAAAATAAATTTAAGGATTGCATTACAGTATGTGAAATGCACTCAAAATGCGAAAATAACAATAGGCCTATCAATCATATTGGAAAGACAGTGCTTGAGTGGAAAAACTAATGTACATATGTAGCCAGCGAGACCAACCGCATTTTAGATGCAAAAACACTTACATATTGGTAAAGGGAATACTCCCCTCCCTAATGCATTTTCTATAGAGGATAATTTTACTTAAATTAAAGATTAGGTTTTTCTCAAATTTTGAATGTAAAGTCATACTTATTTTACATTATTTTTAATAGCCTTTTTTGCACATATTTTCCAGGGTTGCCAATAATTCTGCTGGGCACTGTAGAAATTATACTATATTCTTATATATCTTACATTGAAATCTTGCATAATACAAGCTATTCTTAACAGATAGTTGTAGGCTAAAATAACAGAGATATATGAACATATATATTGGCATGTGTGCGTGGACACACGCACGCACACACACAGACACATGCAACATGAGTAGACACTCGAACCAACGGGGAGGAGTAAGGGAGGGAGCGTGGAATTGTTTGAATTGGACCGCACTTGCACTCAGAAATTCACCGGATGCCAGCAGACAATTGACAAATGAGTTTGTGCAAAACTTTTATGTAATTTTTGTGCAAAAATTTTCCAATAAATTGCTTAAGACGGCAAGCTCCAACCAACATCTACATTTTTATTCTAGCAAAAGAGCAAACTAGAAAATGATTGGCAATCAATTTATTGATACTGGACTTTGAAATACCTTGTAAGCAGGAATTGTAATGGATTTTAGTGGCGGATAATCAAACATGAAGGTAGGGGGATCAGAACAAGTCACTCATGCAGTGAGGACCAATAAAGGGAATAACAAAATAAATGCAAAAAAATAAAAGACAAATTCCTTGTGGTTAAACAGTCAAACGAAAATCAACCCACTAAAATAGGGTGAACTTGAATAACGAGTGAAATCTAAACTAAATCTCCCGAGCTCAATACTGGAGCCAAAACGGGAAACTTAGCAAAAAAAAGAACACCTTCGGCACATAAGTTTGGACGGCCGGAAGAGTGTAAAACAAATGAAACAAACAAAGAAAACTGTCTCAGAGAGAACAGCAAAGAATAAAATAAATGGCACAGAACGCTAAAAGGAGGAATAATACCTATACCTGAACTAAAAGCTAATAGCAAGTCCCCCGTGAACATAAACAGCGTTTAATATCACAAGGTCGCTAGTACCTGGCTATACCTGGCTCCAGGGGCGCCACTAGGGCGGGGGTAAGTTAGGACGATTCTAAGGGCCCAGCACGGACAGGGGCCCTAGAGTAGAGAACACTATTTTTTTATTTCATTTTTTTTAGTTAATGTAGCCGACTTCAAATTATAATTCTATGTATTAAAAAAAGTCACAAAAGAAACAAACTGGAGTTTTGTTTCTCTATGTTTGACAAAATGAAGCCTTATTTTACCCCTCTCTTTATTCATTGCATGGTTCAGTCCAGAGCGTGCGAGCCGCCTAGAATCGTAGACGAACGTTAGCGCAAATATCGTCAAAATGTCGTCAAAGTCAGGGTCTCAAAAGAGAAAAGAAAAAGGAAAGAAAGAGGAGTGTGACAAAAAAGGGCGACAGCTAGTCACAACATGACTGTAGCTCTCTTGCACTCCTGAATGCAATCTATAAAATGGAACTCCAGAGCATTTTTGGAGAGGTTTGCATTGCCCTTAGGATTTTCTGCACTCTCCCAGTTACCGTTGCCGGTGGAGAAAGGGTATTCAGCAAACTGAAACTGATCAAGAGCTATCTGAGATCAACAATGTCTCAAGAGAGGTTGAACAATCTTGCAATATTGTGAATTGAAAGCAAGTTGGCTTTATCACTAGATTTCAAGGATCTTATTAAAGATTTTGCTACCAAGAAGGCCCGGCGTTTAGCTTTGATTTGATTTGATTTTATTAAACAAAACTTCATTTAAAACATATATGTGTACATCATACACATTAAAAACACAGATTGTCAGGGAATTAAACTCGTTAAAGTCCTTAAAAAAGAAACTTATTTCCATCGAGGTCCCTGTTGTCAGACATACAACACCATATTGAAATTATATTTTTACTTTTTGTGTGATGTATACTTTTATAATTGGGTTCAAATCTTCATTTAATTTATACTTTTGTCCTTGTGTTGTTCAAATCTTGATTTTAAGTTAAAGAATGTTGAGATTTTTTTTGCTGGATTGTTGATTCCTGTATTAACTGTAAATTTCAATTAAATTTACAAAAGATGGCCATCATTGGATTTCTTGCAGTGCATCAATAGTTCATCAACTTCAACTGGGTTTTCTAGGTTGATGGGTGGTTTAGTTGGGGGGGGGGGCCCAAAATTATATTCTGTCATGGGGCCCAGAATCTCTAGCGGCACCCCTGCCTGGCTCAATGCAATGTTGAATGACAAAGAAGCACCGGGGAAGGAGAAGTGAGGAACTTAAATACCCCGCAAGTAGAGGCACGGGTGAAAACAATGATGAGGGAAAGCAAACCCCGGAATGGAACGTGGAAAAAAATCAGATAGATTCTCAATCGGGAAATAAGAACGAGTACCGCAATGGAAAATAAAATAAAAACCCACGAGTCAATTACTCAGAACAAGCAGCGTGCATGTCATGACAGTTGGGTCTGTTGTTTTTGTATTACACTACTACATCTACAAGTAAATTATTTGCCATGCAGAAATATCACTACTACTAATAACAGTGGTTCATCAGGTTACTGATGTTGTACTGCTATTTTTTTTTTAACACAACTGTAGGTGTGTGTACCAGTGTGATGTCAATGTTTTCGTCTTAAACCATCATAAGGGGCAAATGTATATGCTTTTTAATGGACAAAACATATTTTATTCATTCTATGACAGGTTTGGATAGGTTTTTGGACCCATAGATATCTATCCCCCTATACTGAAGAAAAGATAGTAATTCCCAGTTGATTTGTAGTTAAATATATGATTATTTTATGATTTACAGCAGTGCACATTTTAGCCATTTTGGATAGATTTTCAGACACTAAGGCACACAAGGGTACGACGATGCTTATTGGTCAAAATTTCCAGAATTCCAGAGCTTAACTTCCCATGGTAAATTTCTGGAAAGTTTCCACCCCTTAGCAACCCTATTTCTGAGTAGTATAAAACTGGACTTCAACATGATCTAAATCTGAATGCATTATAAGTATGGCTGCTGAGGATGTGTATGGATACTGAGGGCAGAGTGGCATGCTGGATGGAAATATATGCCTGTGGCAAACAGTGCATGTGTGAACTGCTCGTGGTATACTTCATTAGGGCTGATATAAAACAGGGCTGGCAGGACCAGCTCTTCGAGATCCCACACATATCTGACTGACTTGCCGAGTCCATCACTAATTAATTCCTGCCAAAAAAAAAATGAGGCAAATATTCTTGCACCCATCACGTCCTGAGACATTCTCCTCACTACCTCTCAGAATATTGTAGCTATACATTTATTCATGTGCCAAATAAATCTGTTTGTGCTAAAATTGGTGCTGTCAATCAAGGTACGTCTACCCTGGTACATTTATCAAGATTACAAAAAAAGGATGTCAGCATCCACTGGCTTCTACAGACTTCAGGTTTAAACCAGACATTTCCATTCACCACAACTAGTTTTTCAATCATGGTCTTTTCCTACTGTGGGTAGGTCACTGTGTGTCTCCAGGGCCAAAACCTCACAGCAGCTCAATAACCCCAAATAGCTCCAATCCACTCGGCTGCGCCACAAGTTAAGAGATTTCAGCAGACCTCCAAAGGAAGCTGGGGTATAGACTCCAAATTACCAGTGTGGGACCTCCAAGGGACTCTGAAACATCATTAGAGGAAGGGATATTTTTAGGCCCCACACTGCAATTTTTTTTAAATTTTGTTTTTAAAAAACACATAGGGCCATGTTTTTGCTCAATTGTAAAACTCTAATGCAAATTCAGGGTGGGGGAAAATTAAGGCATGTCCAACACAATTTTGGTCATTTTTAGAGACAGTCGCAAAACCTGTTGGTTACATGATCTGCCAGTGTGTTATCTGTGGGTGTGTTGGAGGTTTGCTTTCATTATAGCCATTCACATCACCCTTTTCCCTTTAATACCAGTGCATTTACATATACCATTGAAATCTGGCAATTTAGTCATTTCCGAAATACTTGTCGGGGAGATGCAGTTGCCACATGCAGGTTTAATGACATTTCAAACAAACCTCCCCAGTCAATAAAGCCCGCAAACTAGAGGAGAAAGATGCCACACAAGCTAGTGTGCATTGTCATCTTATGCTAAATATAAGCCTCTAACATTGCTACTATTTGTATATAAAACATTTTTCATTATGTGATGTATGACTAAAACTGTATTACTTTTCGAACAATAATTATAATTCACACTATTGCTAAAGAGGACAATAATAAGAAAGTATCATTGGGTCCACTGTTGTGAAATGCAAGATGCACTCATGCACAGAAAAAGCGATATATACAGAGGATAAAAAATACATGTGCTCTCTGTTTTATTTCCAAAAGTTTATTCATAGCATCCATTCTTAAGGTACCCACTTACACAGTAGACATGTTCAAATGTGCACAACAGAAAAAACATAAATATATAATTACCCAGATACTTATAAACACATGAAACAGAATAGTGGCAAAAAATGATTCACAAGAGCAAAGATAGTGGCTTTGCACAGATGTATGTAGCAAGTAAATGTAGAGAAAAGCATGACATCCTGATTAGAGCTACATTGCATTATTGGTGAATTTAAAATAAAGTTTATAGCTACAAAATGAGAGTAGCTTATTTAAGAACAAAGCAATTGTAATGTAAATCCCAATAAAATGATTGTAATTTTTAAAATTGGTATATGCTGATGCTTTCTTATCTTAGAGGTTCTACTGTATATACACATATTTATTTAGCAAATGCATATCTTCCACAATTTGACAGGTTTAGAGACAATCTTTAGAACTGCACCTCACTGATGTTCAGGATGTTTATTTTATTCATATCTGCCAGGATCCAGAGTTATCTGATTTCAAGCTTAACTGAGAAGCAAGACCTGTTCCAGTAGCTGTATATGGAGTTTCACAGTGTATCTTACAATATAGCTGCAACAATTCTTTACAAGTCCGGCATTGGGACACTCTGTTCATGCTCTACTGTCTTAAAATAGACATTAAAAGAAAGGGCCTTTTACGTCAATGTCATTTTTCCCATGTGCACTGTGAAATATTTCAGTTACAGGAAACATATTCCACCTTAACAATGTGGGAGCACTGGAGACTCAAGTCACTGCACTCTGGATTAATTTACACTCCAGCAAGCCCCAATGAATCTGACAGCCTGATAGATTTCAGAGCATGCTGGGAACCACCATCATGGCTCTGCAGCAAGCACTAAAGGAAAAGAGCTCATTAGTTCTCTCTTTCGCTTCCTCCATCGCTTCTTGCACTTTGCCCTCCTTTCTCTTTCTCTCTTTCGCCCTCTCTCCCTCACCAGCGAGTCATGCCTCATACACAGTTAATCTTTTAAATTTTTCCTGACTTCTCAGTTGAGCCAATGCTAAATGCCAAGTCTCTCGGTGGCGTTGTGATCGTGCTCTGTTGACCAAGGTGAAATCAGACATTTAACAGCATTTACTAGGCTCCATTAACCCCGCTGAGGTGAGCCTGTTAAATACTGTTTTAGCCAGCTGCTCCAATCCCTGCTTAGCCCTAAGCACACTGGTCAGAGCTGGGGGGGACGGAAGGATGTGGATGGAATGCAGTCGATCATTCTTTATGCTCTCACGCTGGCCACATGGTTGATGGGGAAGAAAGCAGCCTGCAGTTCAGTACTTGCAACACTTTCTCTTTTTCCATTGACAGGTTCCCAAGGCAATTTGCAGTGTGAAGAAGACACTGAGCACATGCTTGCTTCTGCATATTAATATTAATTCTGCTTTTTGAGGGTGGCACTTGCTAGAGAATGCTGATAATGCTAAATTGTAAAGACTTCTCAATCGTCAGGATAGACACACTAAACGCAGAGCACCAGTATCCAAGTAGCAGACACATAAGACCTTACATCTTCTTTGTGTTTGTCATTCCACATGTCTGGGTATGCAGAAGATGGTAGCAGTAAGACACCTACATTAGTATTCAAGCAAAATCAAAGGAAAGAGCATCGGCTTTGATACTTATGCTGTTTTTGTGGTGTTACATAATAAGTCAATATACAGTGGAGTCCTAAATGTTGGAGAACACAACCAAGATCTGTTTTTTTCATCATTGATAAAAAGTAACACAAAATCTTTTCCCAGTTCATATATCGGAATCAAAATGAAGTAATTTTTTTATTGTGTTTCGGGTGATGAAGGACTGTCCGAGCACTAAATTGCAGCTAAATTGAAGGGGGCAGTACAATACACATTACAGATTACAGGTCAACCAGGTCACTTTCATCCAAAGCAAGACCAGGCAGGCCTAAGGCAACAACACCATCTAAAGACCAATATCTTAAGCTAACATGCTTATGAGACAGAACCGCATCTGCATCCAGGATTCAAAGCCAGTTGAACAAAGAATGCCCTACCCCAGTTAGTAAAACTACTGGCAAAAGAGGACTAGAAAAATGCGGCCATAAAGGCAGAGTAGCAGTTTCCAAAACCTTTTTTTTTGGAGATTTGAAGGCACAGTCATATCTAATTTAAGAGATTTGAACGCACGGTCATATCTAATTTAAGAGATTTGAACGCACGGTCATATCTAATTTAAGAGATTTGAACGCACGGTCATATCTAATTTAAGAGATTTGAACGCACGGTCATATCTAATTTAAGAGATTTGAACTCACGGTCATATCTAATTTAAGAGATTTGAACGCACGGTCATATCTAATTTAAGAGATTTGAACGCACGGTCATATCTAATTTAAGAGATTTGAACGCACGTTCATATCTAATTTAAGAGATTTGAACGCACGGTCATATCTAATTTAAGAGATTTGAACGCACGGTCATATCTAATTTAAGAGATTTGAACGCATGGTCATATCTAATTTAAGGTAAAAACGTAATGAACCAGAGCCACTTTACAGAGTGCTTCATGTCCCCTTTAACTCCATTGGACATCTATGGGAACATCTATGGGAACATCAAGGCAAAAAATACTGTAACATCACAGGACAGCCTCTGGAATTCTCTCAAAGAGTGCTGGAATAATGTGGATTCTCAATTCTGCACAAACTTGTAAAATCAATGACAGACAGAATACAAGCTGTGAATGGTGGACATACCAAATATTGAGAAATGTTGACTTTCTGTTAATATTAGCTAAATGTTTTGCTAAAAAAAAAAAAATGTCATCTTGCTTCAGATATAAACTGAGTAAAACCATGTGTTTGTTTTTGATGGATGATGAAAACGTACAGACCTTGGTAGTGTCCTCAGACTTTTGGACCCCACTGTATATCTGTGGAATTAATGCAGTGTTGTGCCTCTGTAGAACACGCGTTCAAGTAAATCTTAGAGTAGCAAAGCATGCTTAACTGGAATATCTTGTTCCACTGAACTGAGAGCATAATTAATTTTTCCTGACCAGAGCTACATTAGACATTTAACAATATGTATTCACTGAAATTCCAATGGGAGCTTCATACATCAGGGGTTTCCAAACCTTTTTATCTCAAGACCACACTTACTGAAATACCTGATGAAAGGTCAAACATTCTGACAAACTAAGGTTTCAGGAGCTAAATAATGCTCAAGACCACTCCTTTTTAATTCAGCTCTAAGTAAAGGCTGCAATGCAGTGCCAGACAATGCAGTGTCAGTGGAAGCACGTCTAGAACAAAATGTCATTTTATCTATGTAGATGAAATGTATTTAATACTATATACGTATATAATACATTGAAGTGAGTGTAATATTATCATGGCCCATGTATACCAGACTTCCTTGTTAAGAAAATGCTATTAGCAAAATGATTTGACTTGTGTAAAGTAATATGTAATCTTGCTTCAGATATAAAGAGTAAAATCATGTGTTAGTTTTTGATGGATGATGAAAACATACAGACCTTGGTGGTGTCCTCAGCCTTTTGGACCCCACTGTATATCTGTGAGATTAATGCAGTTTTGCGCCTCTGTAGAACACGTGTCAATCATGTAAATCACTTGCTATCCCTCAACGTTTACAGAGCACCAAATGAGCTATTTAACATTCATTTCAATCTGACCTTGCCATGGTAATAGAAAATACAGGAAAATATGGTGTCACTAATCACTCATTTTGTTTATAGCCTTCGGAACAATTATCAAAATGTAGCATCAGGATTACTCTCCTACTTGTGCTGAAATCATTTTCTATTGGATGCCTGCCAATTATTAAATTTAATTGCCTGTCATATTGTGTAGCTTGTCACATCCTGTTTTTAGCAGTGCGTCAACTGAAGTTAAGAAAAGGTGGGAAATGCATAGTGAACAGTGTTTCATTTGTGGCTGGCAACAGCATCCTTCTCAAACTTTTGTACCAGTATAAATGACATGGAAATCACAAATTCATGGTTGCATTAGATTTGAATCGGAAACAGGGCTAGGTTTGATATCACAGTACTCAGTTATTTCAAATACAATCATTGTGTCATGTCTGTCCAGGAAGGTAGATTTAGATAACGGGGGAAGTCATCCAGAAACCAAGAAAGAAGGATAATGATCTGTAAGCCCTGTGTACGCCTCTAATGTAAACTCAGATCAAGCAGAAATCCCTGTACGGGTACACTAGCACTTTCACATTTGTATTGATTGGAACCACGCACGCACACACACCTAGATGCCTTTGGAGAGATTAGCTTCAAAATCCTGAACAAGCTGCCCTGGAGGTTGTGGATGATTCAATGGGTCCTGGCTTCTATCTATCACAGGCAGTCACATCTCCATTCAAGTGTGTGTTTGATTTTGGATTAACAGTTATTGGCTCACCTGAGTCAATGTTAGCAGATGCATTAAAAACACAAATTTTTTATGTGCTTCTACTTAAACCTTTTGCAATGCTAGGGCATCACAATACTTAGCCCTGAACCAAAATGTATTCACAGTAAAATGCACTGTATACATCCACTCCCATTTCATAGTCATAGTCTTTAAAACAAAGAACGGTATGTCCATCAAGGTAGGAGAGCAAGACGGTGAAAACATCTCTGTGCATGCCAGCATTGGTCAGACAAACCAGCACATGCAAACAAGTCATGTCCAGTAATGAACAAATATGATGAAATCACAAACCCCCCAAGCATACACTGGCATAGGTATGTAGACCTTGTTTATATACCCCATTAGAAAATCCCAGTAGATGAAATATTATCATTCCCCAATAATGCCCCATTTCAAGTCCTGATTCCTTTTTGTTGTGATTAAATAAAAATGCCACAGACATAAATAATCTGTTTTCATAGGTAACTGTGACTTCCCTTTTAAGGTAATGTATATTCTGTGATATCAATGCATTACAATATTATGTTATAAGATCCTATTGTAAGTGGACAGGTGTAGACAGGAAAATGAGTAAGATCTATTAGATGACTTACTTACAAAGATTTGTATTAGAGGCAGGTTTGCCTCTATAGCTCATTTGTCAGAGCAACAGTTTTCTGCAAAAAAATGTCCCCTTGTTTGGCAGTAAAAACCTCATGATTTCAGGCAGCAACCCTCCTCTGACATTTCTCAAGGTCATTTCTAGTTCCTAGAAAATGCAACCATTAAACTTCTTTATCTGCTATTGTGGTTTCAAAAACATTTAGCAAAATTCATAAGCATAATACGTTGTTGGTTATTATCAAACTTGTGGGCCACATTTGGACTATATTTATAATTGCTGCAGCGATGGGCAGACTTGACAGGAATGTTTTATATGCTGCATGCAATAATATAAATGGAAACTTTTGGCTTGGTCACGCTACTCAACTAAATGTAATATATTGTTGGCATTTACAGTAATTTCTTGCCAGCATTTGATATGAGCCTGAAGCTGTACTTCCTCGTTCTTAGGGCAGAAACCTCAAAGAGACAGGCTTATATGTTTACCTCCAACAATGCTATCCAAAGTGCAGGTCACAAATATGCTGCAGAGAGGCTCATTGCCTCATTATTTAACATTTTCAAGCTTTGCATGCATCTTTTCCAGTAGTGCCTTATAACCGCACGGATACAAATGAAAGGCATCTTGGTATATCTGGAAAGGTTGGCTTATGAAAGACGGTGTTCTCTGTGCCTAGACAAGGTATCTCCAGCTATTCTAATGTACTTTGAGAGCACATTACTCTTTTCACTCCATCTCCAAGTTTCCACAATCAATCAGAGGCAGACAGCTTTATAACTGTTTGCTATTAACAAAAATGGGTAAAGCTGCTGTAGCATTAATGGAACATCTTCATGCTTGTTACATTTTCATTATAGTGTCCATTAAATCCATGTATTTGACAAATTAAGTCACCTGCTCCAATCAATTATGAAAAATGAAACAATCCATTACAATAAATTAGAAAAATGAAACAGGAAATTTCCAATTAACCCCCCCCCCCCTCCTCTCCTCCCAAAGAAGCTGTTAGCAGCAGTTTGCTGAGGCAACAAAACCCCTGTGATTGGACAGATTTATCACTAAGTAAACTTCCATATCACCTTTTCATTCTTGTCTTCATCATTTTAAATCAGTGCCTGTCCCATAACTTTTCATGGCATTAGTGAAGGTGCCATTTTGTACAACATGCTGAAACCTCATTTTCCTGGAAGGGATACTTTGCAGTGATATAATATGTGCATTGCATACTGTAGGCTGTTATTTTAAATTCAGAATATTTAACTTTTATCACTGAGACACTTATTGAAGAATTACAGTAGTAAAATTGTGCAAGAGATTTCACATTGCTTTTGCCAGGATATATGCAATCACTTTTGGTTTTCTGATCAAAACAATTGATGTATATTCTATTTACCTCTATCTTCCTGTTTTAATAGCCATTAATGAAATGTCCCTTTTATATGAGTACTAATAAATATCTGTGGACAACTGTTCACTGCCGTGGACTGTAATGTGCTGTCCTAAATGGCAAATAAACGATTGGATAGAAAGTGCAATTTAATTAGTACAATGTCTTAAAGCACAACTGAAGTTTGGTAGAACTTTGGGTTGTGTAGTTACCTGGCCATGATTACCAAATGGTGGCGAAATATGTTCGTTAGTTGCTCTGTGCTCCCCTGGGGTGATAATCCAGAATAGGGTATTTGTCACTCTCCATTCACTTCTATGGGGCAGCTAAAACGGTCTCAAAACCGGGAAAGAAGCGGATTCTGTCAATAGAAAAAATAACCAGTCCTCGTACGTATTTTTTTTAAATTTGGGCTTATTTAAATTATTTATAAAGTACTATTTTCTTCAATATTGTTAGCAAGCTACCAGAAAAGACTACCAAAATGTCGGCATTTCATAAAAAAAAAAATGTAAGAGAAATGCTTATTGCTTGTATTGACAGAATCCTCTTAGTTTGCGATCGTATATGTGCTAGAAGTGTCATTTTGAGACCGTTTTAGCTTCCCCATAGAAGTGAATGGAGAGTGACAAATACCCTATTCTGGATTATCACCCCAGGGGAGCACAGAGCAACTAACAAACATATTTCGCTATTTGGACTCATATCATGGCCAGGTAACTACACTACCCAAAGTTAGCTTTTTCTAAGCTGAGACGGAAACCAATTTCTGGTAGCTTGTAAAATAACAGCACTGGTGTAACTCCTGTTTTCCCGTTATTATATTTCTGGGAAAACGAGAAATAGTTTGGTCGGGAATTACTGGGAACCCGTGCCGCATGCCGGTGTTAAACCTAATGTTTAAGATTATTATTGTGTATATTAAAACGCGTTATAATGGTTAGTCCGAATAATATTGATCCTAATATTGATTCATACATTCCTTGCTCGCACACTTTAACCTTGCACACAAGCAGGTCTGTTTTGCCAACTGTAAATCACACTTTTTGCAGTTTTATTAAATCCGCCATTATATTAGCAATCCGCCATTGAGTGGCTTTTAAAGAGAATGGGAGATGACACTCTGATTGGTTTATTGCATGTTACACCCAAGACACACCTATAATTAATGAAGAGGCTATGTTCAGCCCATTTGAACCTTGCGCTCAAAATGTTTTTGACACAGTGCATGTCCTTGATTGACACCTGAAACAACATAACATTCAAATCTCCATGCAAGCTACAGTATATCTCTAATTAAGCCATTAAGACCTGTTTTCAAAAAGAGACCAGCAACCTGTGGATCAGTACTAGATGTCACTGCTCTGACATATAGTTCTGGCTGGGTGTTCTGGCACAGACATGCTCTGTATGCAGAACTGCAGCAAATTCATTGAGACAAGCCAAAAGAAACATTAAGCTTGCATTTAATATATTTCCCCGAGGTCTAAAATAAAAAAATATATATAAATAAAAGGAAATATTTTCATGCTTATTAAAATTCAGTGAGATAGCTGTCCCCCTTTTCTTGATGGCTATTTTAAGCCATTTCTGGCAGAAGGGACATTGTTACAGTCTTCTAGGTAGAATTCAGTGGAATTCAATTCCCAGAGGTTTGGTTGAAAATATGGTATGCATATTTTCTTGTTTTTGTAGAGAAAACTATACCCTCCGTGCTACTGTTTTGCACTACAACAAATAAATAAGTAGGACTATTAAATGTGGATTAATATAGTGATTCACAGATTCCTTATGACTTCCCTCAGCATCACAGAGTTTCACTCTATTTATTCAATACAGGACTTCATCCTTAAAAATAAATTTGTGCATCACTTCAATGTTGAGAAAGTCAAGAATTTTACATTGGACATCTAGCATGGTTTAAACATGAAAGATTATACTATAAGTATCACAATAAAGGAGAATTATAATTTTCTTCCCCTGCAACATATAGTTGCAATATTATGAAGGTCAAAAGACATTTAACAAGTTATAAATACTTCAAAACGAGTAATTGATTCTCGTTTTAACATTTGTTTGCAGCTAGATTTGAGAGCCAATATTTTGAAATAACCCTCTAATAAAATTAGAGTGGGATTACAGTTTAGTATTTTACTTCCAAAAAGGTGATGCATTTCATAATCTTTGATGACGAGTCAGCTAGATTCCAATGCCATACGTGGCAGTGAAACATCGATGTGCACGGAACAATATAAAGCCAATTCAAGCAAAATATTACAGTGTCCACGTCAGCCTTGCACAACTGTGTTTATTGTCATTCTTCCCATTTCAGATGGGTGTAAGAAAAAGAACAGAATACAGTAGGCTTCCCCCAGGACCACAATGCACTATAACAACTGCCATAACCAATTAAAAACAGAAATAGGAATCAGCCTAATATAAAAAAGACAATGCACAATAAATGCAAAGTATGCATTTTTCCTGCTTTTTGGATTTATATTAAAGTCAAACTGGACAGCATATGATCCACATTGATTGGCTTTTGAATAGGTTATGATCATGCATGCATTGCTTGGGAAAACCTCAAAATTAGAAACTCGCCATATGCTTGGCTGCGATTTGCGCCATAAACCTGATTTGAGCTTGCGGGAGGTGCAGGCGTGAATTACTGTCTAATCTGACCGCAAAACTGCAATCAGGTCCACCAAAATTGTACTGCGCTCCTGCAATTTGGACTGACACACCCCACACAGCAGCTCTCCTTCCACTTCGGTACATGGTGAGTCACCAAACTACCAAACGGGCTCCGGCGCATGAAAATCCATGATGAAACTGCCACTTCGCCAGTGTGATGGCTCACCACACACCATGCATCGGCCGGAAAACAGAGCCCTCAGTGTCCCTTGGATTGTTTCATTCAAGGGATTATGGTTGATGATATTAAGGTATATATGCATACAAGTTTATTATGACATAAACCAGAGAGAAATTACTACAACTGCTACAATAGGTTACTTGCAATTCTGTTCCAATGGCTATAATAAACTCAATAAGAGTAGCCTGCATGTTTCTGGCCATAATTGCCTTATAATGTATGTAGCTTGGATAAGAACATTTGCCAAATAAACAAACAAGCAAAATTGCTGATGCTGTTGGTAATCATGCATACTGCATAATAAGTGTAGGTTTTTCCAGCCACTTCAGCCCTTTCCATCCAAGACAACCAAACACCAACAGCACTGTTTTGGATTCGCCAGTTAGAATAGCATCAAACATAACAATGGTATTGGCATAAAATGTCACCTCTGGATCTTAAGCAGCTGTATAGTTATATGAAGCAAGGGAACAACTGAGCACCTGTGCCATCTATAAAAACACAATACAGATGATAGATTTCCCAAAAGATTTTTTACAAGAATGCATGTATTTTTGTTTTACTGTTATTTTACAGAGAAACACATTTGCTCTCCAAAAAGAAAGCCATGAGGATTCATGTTTCTTTTTTCAGTCACTCACCTTAATACTATTTATTTTTAAGTTCAATATTTTTGTAATATCAAAGCCAAACTCTGCAAACTAGTGACTTTGGGCTCTATCTTGACGATCTTAGCACATGGTCTAAAACGCATGGCGCAAGTGCATTTAGGGCGTGTTCAACTACACTTTTGCTAGTTAGATGGCAGATAATTTGAGCGCAAAGTAAAGCGCAAGGTTTTTGACTGAACTTAGTCTCCTCATTAATTATAGGTGTGTCTTGGGTGTAACATACAATATACCAATCAGAGTGTCATCTCCCATTCCCTTTAAAAGCCACCTGTGTTTGCACCTATATAATATAATAATGGCCAATTTAGCAAGACTGTGAAAAGAGCAATTTACAGCTGGTGAAACAGACCTGCTTTGCGCGCAAGTGTATGGTTTGAGAGGCAAAGGTTTCTCCAAAAATCACGGAGAATTGCATAAGTTGGTTGCATCCTGGGGTCACCAAGTCTTCACAACAACAATTAGACACCACCTCCATGACAAAAAGCTATTTGGAAGGCTTGCCCGAAGAAAGCCTCTGCTCAGCCTTTGGACAGTTTCGCATATTAATTGAGGGTGCCAATAATTCTGGAGGGCACTGAAGTTAGCAACGTGATTCCACAATATCACAAGATCATCTTCTCTTGACAAAACCTCATGATGTAACATTTGATATTCTAATTATTTCAATTGTATGACATTCAGTACATCCCGGAAAAGAAAAATCTAAATAATTTGTTTCTAGAACACTGGACAATTGTTTTCAACTATGAAACCGCGATTATGGAACCCATGCATGTACACATCCACACAGACACACAAGCACAAATAATCCATAAAATATGAACCAAGCTGAAGTCATCAGTCACACTTTAACCATTAAACTGGACATGAATCAAACTATGGAAAGATTGATGAACATTTGCATTATAAACAACCATCCTCCTGCCTGCCTGTCACAGAAAGATTATATGACTCATTTACAGTAGCTCCAGAGACCTAGCTGTACAAGCTTTTGGTGACACTCTAAATACCTGAAGTAAGGATATGTTGAAGTTGGAGTTGAATTTTTTTATCAAGGTTTTGTCAAAAACTGAGAAGAGAGAAATATATCAATATCTATTAATGCCAGAGTCCAACTTATACAGTTTAAGGTTGTGCACAGATTGCTAAACTTAATAGAATCTATCCCTCTGTCTCACCTCCGTATGATAGTTGTCTGTCCGCAGATGGTAACCTTTCTCATATGTTTTGGTTTTGTCCCAAACTAGGTAAATACTGGTCGGCCATTTTTAGTTGGTACACCAGGGTGTATGAGAGGGAGATCGCTCCTGACTGCCTTTTGGATTTATTATTGTGCTGAGATAACACCGTTGAGCTACCCTCTAACGAGCAGCAGGGCCTAAAGTTTGGCATGGTAGTGGCCAAAAGAGTTATCTTGAAAGAGTGGAAGTCCACTTCAGCTCCATGTTTTAAAAGATGGCTTAATGAGATGGTCTCCTCTCTGCAGCTTGAGAGGATCCGTTATAGCAGGTCTGGGGCCTTAAATAAATTCAGTAAGATGTGGGGTCCCTTCTTGGAGTGCTTAGACAGCACATGATGTCTCTTTTTGACTATAAGACATCATTCTGGCCCCTTGTTTTATGACATGGTGTATGTATTTTCACTGCTATATCATTGTCTGAAACATTCTGTTTTGTTTGTGTGTTGTTATTGTTCTTTCTTTTTGTTTTGTTCCTCTTTTCCAATTTTCATCTTACTTATTACAGATAGAAGGCTGTTAGTGATTTGTAAAATGTCACGTGAAACAACAAAACCTTTTGAAAATAAAATAGAAAAAATAAAAAAACTGTGATTTTACTTTACTAAGTTATAAAGAAGCCCAAACATCATAAACATTGACGATCATTACTGTTGTTAGCAATGTGACATTTAATTTATTTAAAATAATTTAGGAGACGAATCTAAGCAGAATAGGAACAGATATAGGATGGGATATACAGAAGGAAATCTTTGATATTATTTGTGGTGTTACAGAAATTTAGTGTTTAAGGTTCTGGTGAATATGTAGTGAAGTGAGCCAATTGATTGTTCATTTAAAAGGCTTTGTCCAAAATCTGTTTGCATGAAAATGACCTCCAG
The DNA here is from genome assembly GCA_022702515.1 of Ilyophis sp. 1 JC-2022. Taxonomy (NCBI): domain Eukaryota; kingdom Metazoa; phylum Chordata; class Actinopteri; order Anguilliformes; family Synaphobranchidae; genus Ilyophis; species Ilyophis sp. 1 JC-2022. The sequence continues at coordinate 28,047,651 of CM040405.1, forward strand.
TATTATTTGACATGTTCTGATTGATCCATGCCTGAAGGAGGAAACTGCAAATCATGCTATGTTATAGCATAGTGTTATGATATACTGTATTTATATGAATATTCATGTTGGTAACTCATTTTGGTATGCAAAATTATTTGATCATTCAGCTTTGAAAAAGCCCAAATGAACATACAGTAATAGTTTATTTTATCCTTTAAATTGGATATACCATAGTTTCATAAATATAAATATATTTTTTGTTTAATCACGATGTTGAGTCCGCCACAAATTTCAGGGACAGTATTTACTTTACTTTTATTTAAAACAAAGTCAAATCAAAGTACAATGGAAATTATCATTCCATGAGGTTTTGCTATGTAGACTAGCTGTGAAATAAGCAATAATTCCTGGCCCAGGATGGAACACAATATAAATGTTTTAAAACCATCATCATGTTGTAAATCGCTAAAATATGTAGAATCAATGGATGGATGATTTAACGTACACTGTGAAAGAATCAGAATGATTACAGATAGACTGAAAGAATAGACATGTCGCAGAAAACATTTAGGAAGGAGAGCATTAGGCTCTAATTTCAGGTGCAGTGCATCTTCCAACTAGACAGATGTGATCATCAAAGTGATTTAATTCCACTGTTTCTGCATTTCCAATCTAAATTTTGTTCTACAGAAGTCCATTTTAAAAGGGAATCGAATCTGAATGACCTCTTGGATGTTCCTACCATGAATCGATTCAACTCACACTTAACAACTTTGCGATGAGACGTAATTGACAGACATTTCTTCCAGCTGATTTTAAGGATGGTGTCTATTTGAATATAAATTTTTATTATTATTATTTATCTCTAATAAATATGCTTTCTTAATATGTTAAATGACAATCAGCATTAGGATGGTTAAGTATTCCCTATATATTTCTATCTCCCTATGTACTGAATTATTTATTTGGCTCTAATCTTCCTTCAGGCATCCTGTGGCTTGTACAACACTATGGCATTAAAGAAACATACCCTTTCTCGCTGGCCTGGCTGCTTTGATGTTTCACACCTGCACTCACTCACTCACACAGCGCGCACACACACACACACACCAACTGCAGAGATACAGGTCTGCTTGAGCCAGGGATTATCTCTGCCAGCACAATAAATGCATTCAGATTCCTCCAGTATCATTACAGTGCTGTTTTGCCTCAGCAACCCTAAAGAATTAACTGCATTCTAAAGCTCTTGAGTAAATGTTTGCCTATGTAGTGTTTTGTGTACAGAGAGTTTTCACTGATGCTCTGTGGCACTTGCTGTAGGTCTTCAATTACACCCAATGCAATCCTTTGTGTGTGAATTTTATTTTTATTTCAACCAATGTCCAACAAGGCACAACATAGTTCAGAAGGAAAATTTTAATTGTACACATAACACCTCAAAGTGAAAATCATCCAACCCACATTTTAAATAGTCGTGTTTTTGTATATTCATTCAAGTTACTTCATGTTACTGACTCTCCACTGCTATGCACTCGGGTTCACTTAGCATGCTGCTTTATAGGGCACCTTTGTTGTGTTCAGTTGATTGAGCACCTGTACTGCTAGTTGCCTGTTTGCATGTAGTGTACCATTTCCTGGAGATAATTGGGAGCTTTGTGCTGGACATCAGCCTCCAGGTGTTATAAAAATTTTGAAAATGGATAAAAGCATTATTTTGCATGATGCAAGAAACATTTCTCTGACATTAAATTAGTCTCATGACAAGGAATAATCCAAGAAATTGTCATGGATCTTGCCCTCCTTCCCTTATCTCCACGTTCTCATTATTCTTTTTTGTCGTTTACCGGTAATCTATCGGATTTTCCTTTGTTCCGTTACGGGGTTTTGCTTTCGCCTCGTCATTAGTGAATGCACCTGTCATTCATTTCCTCTGGCTATTTATACCCCGCTTCCTGCCTCTCTCGTTGCTTCCATGCGTTGCGATAAGCGTGTCTGCTTATTTTGGTTGTTTTGCTCGCATATCGAGTTCCTCACCTTTTTCGTGAGGTTATTGGTGTTCTCTTTATTCTCCCTTTCCACTACGGATTATTGTCCGTTTTTGTGGTGTTCAACACTTTAAGATGCCTTATCTGTCGCATCTGGACCTCCAAACATTCTCCTCTGTGTTTCTGGCACAGAGAACCCCAACAGAAATAAAGGAAGATGAATAATGTAACCCTGGTTTGTACATTTGCATGGAAGTGAAATTACTTGCATTAAGGAATCTTGCCAATTTGAATAAAAGGAATTGTTAATTTACTAAATATTCTTAGCATGTATCTGTTACAACTTTCTTCTGCCAGTCAGAAAGTGGACAGTGATAATCCTTCACTCATTATTGAGTGAGGCTTGCTTGTGTTAATTACAGAACTCTGTGATACATTGGAGGATTAGAAAAAAAGAACAGATTACTTAAGCCTGGGCAGATTTTATTGGTATTTAAATTGGAAGCCATCCATCATGGACAATAGCAGAACTATGCCAGAAGAGAAAGACATAAAGGTGGTTTCTTCCCCTAAGACGTAGGAGTTGAAATACCTGCCATCATCCACAGTAAATAATGAACATCTCTTGGGAATCTCTGCCCTGGATATGAGTTATAGTCTTTACAAAAGGTTTGACAAAATAGAAGATGTCAATTCATTTTTTTGTTCTGTGTAATTGAACAAATGTTTTGAGTCTTCCTCTGTATTTCTGCATAACAACTACTACACTCTTGCTAATGTTAGTTTTGCATAACCTTTGTTATACAATCAACCTAGCCTCAAACTATGGTCAGTTTTGTACAATATGGTAAATTGTACGATAAGAATAAATTGGGGTTAGTGGAGGAGGCTTGGTAAATGAAATGCAAATATGGCAATGTCTGGGGTGGGCAGGGCATTGTAGAATCTGAATGCATTCCATTTATTTTATGCCTTTTCTTGTAATAGTCACACAGAACTTCAGCTGAATCTTAATTGGAATACTTAAAATTACTCAAGTGGGGCTTCTTTGTTGTGCTCTACAGCAAGGTACTAAAACATTTTTTAAAAATACCTGGCTGTAAAACAGGGTATGTGCGAAATTAAAGCTATGTAATTTCCCCTGGCTAAATTTATTTTAAGTTAATTAGTAATGCAGTAATATAATAGTGGATGTCTACTAATGGTGTTCACATGCATTGATGGAAAGAGCATGCTCATGTTTGAGTGTGCACATAAGAGGTTATGAATGAGTGTGTGCGTGCACATGTGTGTGTGTGTGGAGGGGGGGGGGTGGTCGATGTGTGTGTGTGTGTGTGTGTGTGTATCTATAAGCCTATATGTATGTACGTCTGCATGGGTGAGGAGTATATATACGTTCGCAGCATGAATGTGTGACCAAAAAATCTGCAGGAACTGCTTGATGCTATCGAGTCACCAAGACCAAAATCCCCTAAGAATGTTTCCAGCACCTTATTGAATCCATGCCTCAAAGAACTCAGGCCTTGTACTAGATAGGTGTACCTAATAAAGTAATCGGTGTCTGAGTACTTTGGAAATGTATTCAGATACATTTTTATTGCTGTCAATTCACAATTTATTGCTTATTTAAGGAAGCTTCCAGTGGGATTTCAGTATTCTCCCCACACTTTCTCATTGGATGTATGTACCCTCCCCTGTCATCTCAATGAGTTTCAGTATCAACAGCCCTCATTTCCAGTAGGATTGCAGTGGGGCTGTGACTCAAACTCTACAAAAAAAAATTAAATAAAGCAGAAACTACAATCAATATGTATGTGGATTTGACTATATGGGCCAAAGTCTACAAGTTTAACAAAGGTTGAGATAAAGATGCATTTAGGTAGTAAGAACAAGTCATTATTTGTAGCACAGGAGATTGAGAGTGGAGTAAACACACTGGCAGTTCCATTGTTGTAATTCTACAACCTGCTAGCATGGATAACCCAGGACCAACAGACACTCCAATCCAGGCAATATTGGGGAATTTACCAGCAATCTCCAAAGACACTGTTTTCAATCAGGGTGTAAGTGATGGCCATCCACCTTTGATTGACAAGGTTCGGAACCTCAGAACCAATCATGTGCCTGCACTGCCTGGACAACCAAAGTCTTCAACCACCAATCCTGGATCCAAGATTTCCCAGTGGGGTTCCGTTGCATGGAAATGGGGAAATCCCTTTAGAATCTAGAAGTTGTCAGTTCACTCATATTGAGAGTGTGGTCCAATCCAAAACAGTGCAAGGGACGTATGCAAAACACCCTGAATTTTGTGAGAGGGAAAATTCTACAAAACACTCAAATTACTTTATTAATAAAGACAACAATGGCAATAGAAACCTATGGGGATCACTTCTAAACCAGGAAGTGTAATTGTTATGCTCAACAGATTTGCTCTGTTGTGTCCTTGGTCACATGGTTACTAGTCACATGTAAAATGAGCAAGGCGCAGAGCAAAGATATAACATTTATTGGATGGTCCGCACCTACACCACAACAGCTCAAGAAGTAAGTGGCTACCCGTCACGGACTTTGTTCTCACACTTCCAATTTCTTGAGTGATTACAGAGACAACGTTGGTCTGCCAGAAACAGATTGAACTAAGAACTTCAGCCCAATTGCTGCAGTTGTTGGAAAATGGGATTGGTTAACTATGTTCATCTCACTTGTGACATTGCCCAATTAGAGATTTGTGTACCTCCACGTCATATTAGAGTGGGATATTTGGTTGTGATAACCTCTGTGGATCAACGACCAGGAAGCAGCGGATGAGTTCACTTATTCTACTCAGGAACAGGCATTGCCTCCCCACATGATCTGTTAATTATTTATCCAATCCAAAAGTGCCACCAGGAGTAGTGACAGCAACATCATCAATATTCTGTTGTTTCAATTGTTAAATAATAAATGTTAACTAATCATTATTGTCATGTAAATACGTGCGTTTTAGAAATAACTTCCTGATATTACGTGCATTGTTGTTTTAATGACAGATTTTTTTCACCGGACTGATTTTATGAACAGGCTAACCATTTTTATGCTAGTTGTCACCTGTAACACAAACAAATACCGTGTCCCTTTACCATTACTGATTCCAACATTTTATTAACCTGTCATTACTCAAGGAGATTTTGTGCTTTCTGTCATTTAGTCATATTAAGTAATCCAATTCATATTGAATACTTAGTATAAATCAATCCTATTCTTACTGAATAACACATTTTATCATTATTTCGATCCTTGTTTTTTATGTTTTATTACATTAAGTTTGGCTCTACTGACTGTTCCTCTCCAAATAAAGTGAATCCATTCATCCGTGTAATCTGACCAAACCTCACTACATATACGAATAATTAATAATATCAAAGCAAATATGCAGAAGAACAGAATTTTTCACATTTTGTGCTTACAATAAAACTTAATAAATAGCAACGTATTTTGCAATGCAGTGAAAAGAATAGTTTCAAAAGTTACAATACTTCATTTTCTTCTGCTAACTTAGTGGACAGTAAAACTGGAAAGGAGTGTATTTCCACTCAAGTTTGACCTCTTGCAGATACTACCTGAAATAATTATTACCAATTGAATTGTTTGTATGTGATGCAAGTGACCGTCAGGGGAGGACCTGCCACAGATTTAATGCTTCAATTCAATAAAGACAGTTCACATTTGCACTGAAATTAGAGTAGTCAGGGCTGCGAGACCTGAGCTGGTAGGCATTGAAGTGATTTGCAGCAAGTAAACTGGAGGTTAAAGATTTGGCTGTTTTATGTCCTGAACAACTGCATTGCCACCGGAGTGGTTTAAATGCAAACTGTCTGTGTCCTGAGGTAGTGTTTCACATTGTGTTTCCACTGTACACCGCAACTTAATGTGCCAAAATAGATTAAATCTCACATAATGCTCTCATCAAAATACAAACAAACCCTGCAGTGCATTCATTCCATCTTCAGATAAACTGGAGAATATTCCTATTATGTTTCCTCAACAAAATATGTGCCTTTTTATATTTCATATTTCCTCTGGGAGAGAGTCCAGCTTTAAATCACTAGTCAGCCATGCTTTAGAATATGGCCTTGATGAAAGTCAATTAAGAGTTAACAAGGAACAATCTAAACAGCCACATCATTAGAAGGCATGTCAGCAGGGTCGTTAATCAGACCAAATGAGAATCTGGAGTCAGTAGCAATGGGAGCAGCACAACTTAATTAAAAAGCTGAATCTAAACGTAGCTGTTTAAAAATGTATATGGTTGGGAAAGTCATCAATTTATCTTCTATAGATTTTTTTCGTACTTGAGGGGAAATTATGCTGCCATAAAGAAGTCTCTATGGTTTATTGGTCTAAATTTAAGTGAGTCAAACCGATGTCTCATTACATTTCCCAAAGATATGCGCTCTACTGCCTAATAAAGGGATTCTATGATTGCAGATTCACTGCATATGGCTACATTTAATGGGATAGTTCACTTGCTCAGGTTTTTTGATATTTCAGTTTTAGTATATGTTTTTGACTGCCCCAGGCTGTATGCAATGAAGAATGTTTCATCATGCAATGAAGGATATTATTTGAGTGATTATTGATATTGTGTTTGTGTGTGTGTGTGAGAGAGAGACGGGTTGCCAATAAGAGAACAGTCCTCTGTACAGAATCTCTTCAGATCCTTTGTCCTCGCTTGTGGCCTCTCCTCTTTCATTCACCCCACATGTTTTCAATGGGGTTCAGATCAGGGGACAGGGGTGGCGATTGCAAAACCTTTATTCTGTGGTCAGGTGAACCATTTTTGACCCACTTTTAGCCTTCTGGCAGAGTCAACCAGATTTTGGTTTAAAATCTCTTCGTATTTGATGGAGTCCATGATGCTATGTATCCTAACAAGGATAACAAGGAAAAACAGCCAGCTCCACCAACATCACAGATCCACCACCATACTCCACGGTGGGGATTTTCTGCACAACTATGCTTCTTATTACGCCAAATCCATCTTTGGTAATTCTCACCTATTTAGGGGGTGTTCTATTTAAGGTGTTCTATTTAACTACAGGGGCCCTATCTTACACCTGGCGCTAACCCAAACGCAAGTGTCTTTGCTATCTTACACCTGGCGCATGGTTCATTATAACGCCTTGCGTTCACGTCATTTAAATACCATGTATTCTTGCACCCATTACAAGTGAACTGGGCGTGTTGGTCTTAAGATGAGGAGTAGCCAGGATTATTTTTGGCGTATTGCTATCTTGAGGCAGCAGAAAGCGCTTGCGCTTAAACCACCACAAACCTGGTCTAAAGTCACGTCGCAGTTGTTTACATGTTATTTTAACGGCACATATAAGTGTGTCTACATAGGCGTGTGGACAATGCGCGTACACCCTCCTGTATGCTACACACAGGGGTGCGCACAAGCATGACTAAAAATATCAAGATTACAATGTGAAATATTGTTATTGTGTAGGCTATATAAAAAATGCATAATAATAAAATGGCTTTCCGTTTGCTGATAACACCTATATCAAGCCTAATGCGCAAATTGTCATTTACACCTAATGCGTGAATTGTCATTCAATGGAAAATTCTTGCACTGCAATAGACGGACATTTGAGTTTTGAAAATGCACTTCAGGTGTCATTACAATACAGCTCTCTAGGCCTACAGCCTGTAAGTAAATAGATTTTGTAAAACCTATTTTTAAATAGGTTTTGACTGAAAAACTTTCAAAGCCTTGACCAGTGAATTTTATTGTTTTTCAAATAGCCTGCATAAGGTTTTTTCCATAGCCTACGGTTAAACAACGGAGATAAATGTCACCATGTTAACTGAATTTGAACCTTAGTAGCTATTCTTCGTCCTTCATATTTTTTTAATTACAGTGACAAGGTTTCCATACTCTCAGCTTATTAAAACCCAGCTGATTTCACCTGTTATTCCATAACTGAACAAAACGAGAAGAGAACTAAGCGTCTAATTAGAAACCAAAACAAATTTGCAGCACGTTACACAATTAATTCACAATTAATTTTAATGCCATTCTCTGCATGCGCGCTGCATGTTCTCTGTTACCCCTGCTGTAAGTCGCATGTTTCACGGCCTTAAAGTGGATTGTTTTAAAGCATTACGCTCCAAGTAAAACTGGTTGGTCACATTTCCATAAGCAGGACATTATAAAACAAGGGGAAATATGCGTGAACATATGGGTTGCCAACCTGACAGCTTTATTGTATTTAGTGTAATCATTAAGGAACTTCGAGAACTCCATGAGAACAGCCTCATGGAATTGCTGTTAGACACTTTCATAGCATAATCAAACAAAATTCATTGAACAAGCAGGCTAATTTGATGTTTTCTAAGGTGAAACTGAAGCCATCGATAGCTTATTCTCAGATTTGGCAGATCTGGGTTTGCACCGTAAATTTGCCACATGGAGAGAGAGCGCACCCAGACAGACACGAAAATAAATAAAAACACCGTCACACCCTACCCACTCACGGGTTCTGGGCAAAAACAATGAACTAAAACAACAAAGCCAAAAGAAAGCAAAACCCTGCTGGTCTTAGCTGGCCAACTTTTCAGTAGCCAGATCCTCCACTTTTCAGCAGCGTTTTCTTTCTGCGTATTCTGATGGATGGACTTCATAGACTCGGCCCCATACTGTGGAGACGAGCACAATTTTAAGCACCTGGGTTGATTAGTTAACACAATCCAGGCACGTGTGCTCTCTCCACCAGTAGGCGTGGCCGAGACAAATAAAATTCCTCAAACGCGCTGAATGCCACAAATACTCTTCTGTCATGCCTGTCCATGCATCTTCACTACATTGCAGTCATTTATTGGCTGAAATGAGCGTAGCAAACATTTTTACGTGCGCATAACAAGTTCTGTCAGGGAACTCTTATCATGGCCGACCATGGTCCGCTAGCAAACCAGTCTCATACTCAACCAATCACATGCACACACGTCTAATGGAGCACCCTTTTTAAGCCAAGAATCAGTTCTCTGTGCTGCTGATGCACTTCTTTGTTTACTTACGGCTTGAGTTAAAAAAAAATTGCCGTCACCCGCTACCACCCCAGCTTCCACGTGTTGTTTGGATTTGCTTTGGTACGGGGAGTTTCTGGTTATCTCCTGTTTAGCGGGGGGATGCCCGTGCTCCAGAGTACTAAAGCGGGTCCATTCAGCGCCAAACCAAAATATTATTGCAGCACATTCATTAATTAAATATGTTATTTGAATACGTGAGTTGTCCTGACAAAATTGCAATTCTTTGCAGAATCAGAATTCCATGGGTTTCTGGTCATTTCAGTTTCTTTATCCCACTGAGATTTGTTTTAATTGAACTAAAGGTTGTGTATGGCTATTAATTGATGTGTCCTTCCAGAAATCTTTCTTTTCAAAAATGCTAAGTTTTCAAGATTTGTCTGTTGTAATAAGCTCTGTCTCTTGCATGGCATACTGCCACCACAATATATTTTCTTCTCGATGCTCACAACCTACAGTATTGCCAAGGTACTGAAAAGTTTCCTTTGGGGTTTGGCATTAACTTGCTCCTTCTATAAGCTGTCAGAAGATAGTTTTCTTTTCAGATACCAGTCTGTCTGACAGCCTCTTCCAAAAGGCAGGGTCAACACAAAGTTGTCCACTCTGATACCAGTATATCTAGGATTAATAACATTTTGCGTTTAACAAGTTTTTCAATTGAACTTGAACAACTAAAACCGTGAATACGGCTTTGAGTCAATACTTTTGCCTTTGTATAGTTTTGGCAAGTAAACACCAAAAAAAGAAACAGAAGGTTGCGCTTGCATTGAAAAAAATAACATTGGATTAAACGAGTCAGAGTTAACAGGAAATGTTGAGTCAGTCAAAACCCATGCTTAATGGAACTAAAATTTGAATTGAGCAACTGCTGCATCCAAATAGGCATTCCCTGAATGCACCTAGGACACCACACTTCACAACAGCTGCACAAAATAGCTCTGAAAGGTTGTTGTTCAGCCCATTATCATTCCATGGTAGATGTGTGGCTGGAGTGTTTGCAGTCCTGGCAACCAGTACCTGCATATCAGGGCATCACCATATCTACTACATCATCCCAGGAACCAGCATGTCAATAATTTCACCTCGATTTTAAACAAAAATGAAGAAAGCCACACCACACAAGATAATATGGTGACTAAGGCCACGATCACACAGGACGGGCTTTGTAGGCTTTAAAACACGAGGAGCACTACCTGTCTTGATTTTACGAAAGCCTACTCTGAAAAAAGAGTTGGAGGTGTCTTTTTTGCTGTTGCTAGGCAAACAAACCAAACATGGCTTTAATAAGCGGAGTGCCTTGGATCGCTTATTTTTTATCATGGTATTCACGATTAGTAAAATCATATAACTCATATAATCATATAACAGGTGGGCTGAAACAGCAACTAATGTTACCTATTTCACCTAAATCGTTTTTGTTTACACAGAACCAACCAGCAGAATCGAGGCCCGCCTCTACTCTTGTGCGATTGGACAGAGGAGAAAATAGTCTATGGAAAGCCAAACAGGTCAAAAACACATGAAAATTATGTCTGGAATCACGCTTGTTAACGTGTTGTCTACTTATTGTCAACATGTTGTTGACGTGTAGATTTTTTACATGTTGTCTACGCGTTGACAACACGTAGACAACATGTAATTCCAGACGTCAATTTCACATGTTTTTGACCTGTTTGGCCAGTTGACCATTTTGTCAGCATAGGGGTGGACTATGATACCTATGATTAGGCTACTGAACAAGCTAAGGATTCTCTTTTTGTTCCATTTATTAGTTCTTCTTTTTTTTTTTTTTGGCCAATTCAAAATTATAACAAATAATGACACCGTAAAGTCATGTATGTATCAGGTGAAGCGCTTACGGATAATATCATGTTATGTTTTCGGATAATTTCCTAGGCTAGGCTACTCATTCATAGGCTAGGTTTTGCATACTAGATATGATTTTAATACACTACGCGGAGGTAAAGAACCACTTGACTAGCCACCTACAGCTGCAGCCATAGCCTAACCTACTGTAGCCTAGCTAGGCTAAATCGTAGCAAAGGAGTTCATAGATGATTTTTAAGAACATGATAAGATCATTAGTTTTAAGAATTAATTAATTTGGGTTTTGTCTGTTTGTCTGTTTTATCCATTCCAAATACCGCTGCATCCATAAAATTGGATTTGTTATGCCACCTAGTGGTAGCCTAGCTAAAGATCACTGCTCTAAGAAGGAAATTATCACATAACGTGATATTATCCTTAATGCTTCACCTGATACTTTACGGTGTCATTTGTTATACTTTTGAATTAGCCAAAAGAATTTAAAAAAAGGACTAATAATAGGCCTACACCATACAAAATAATCCACCATTTTTGTAGGCTGTGTCTCGTTTCGATCGCTGTCTCAGGCTTTCTGTGGACTACCTTACCTTTGCTCTGCACATAGCCTAAAGGTAGGTTAAGGCTATCTAAAAGAAAACAATAATTAATAGAAATTGTGATGGAAATGCCCACAGTGAAAAGGGTAGCACATTTTCAGGCATAGTTTGCCATGAATAGCCGGCTGGTTTTGACCGTAACTACGCAAACCCGTAACATTAGGCTAATTACCACACCAGATTAACGAAAGCAGGGGAACATATCTAAACTGTTAACTAAATTAACTTAACATTGGGCTGGCTGTGGCTCATCGTAACTTTTAGGCTACCTCGTTTCCTTTTTAATTCTTATTATTTAACCTATAATCCCCCAACACAGAGAACTAGGAAATATCGCTATCTACCCTGGTAACTGCCTGACGACCAAAATCACAGACAACCACTGAAGTTGAACCATAAATTCAGTGGTTTGAACGGTCCCCTGTAACGCCCCTTTCTTCGAGGCCCCGCCTTGATCGGCATGCTTTCACAGTTTGCATGTTCAGTTCGGAGTTTTGGCAGGGTTTTTGCGTGACCATGCGGAAATGATAATGTAAACGGATGCAATGCCATTGCATTTGAATTATGCCGCAAAGCATGGAAACGATATGTTAAATGGCGAATTGAATTATCATTTCCTTTTTGTCATGGATCATGCGACTACAATAAGAAACTGCTAATGCAAATGTTGTTTTTAATTTTCATTTAAATTATGGCAGGGTCGTGTCGTAGAGGACGAGAAAAAAAAAAGTGAAATAGATTTGTCAGATAAAGTGCGTACATTAACTTGAAAATGAAAACGCAAAGTGGCCTTTTGCATTTTAATTTGAATTATGTCATGGTTTTTGCGCACATCGAATGTAAATGAAATGCAATCGCCGATTTGCATTCTCATTTGAATTTTGGCACGGATATGCTTCCATAGTACGGTACTTCTGTGCTGCTCTTCGCAGGTTCAGTTGATAGTGCAAGGGCATGAGTGCTTTAAAAAAATTCTCTGAATTCTGAAGGCTACAGAAGCAAGAACAATTTAGGTAATTTACTCTAAATCAGCATTCTTAGCTGGCTAAGTGAAGAATGTGCCACTACCACTTTTCAGAAGTTTGCTGAATGAGGGATGTTTCTTGTTACACTTTTCATATTGATGAGTTGCCTTCCTCTTGTAAATATCGCCTAAACAGAAGATTAGTTTGCATGTATTCTTCTGAGTAGCCTTAGTCAGCCTAATTTCAAGATCATTGCTCAATTCAAAATATTCTCTCCTCTTTCAGTTATAATTGCATATACACAATATTGAGATATTACACTTTTGAGGGTAAGGCTGGTGCAACAGAAAAATATTTTCATGATGCTGCATAAAACCTGTATAGTAAATGGTATGCATCTACTGCCTCCCTTTTGATGTTCTGGTTCAATTGCAGTGTGCTTAGCTGGTCTCTAGATCTCAGCTTTAAATCTCTAGGCCACAAAACTGCATTAAAACTGGAATAGCTGATCCTTATTCAACAGTGTTGGATATATGTTCCAGTTGTACTGCAGTTGTGTGGTCTAGAGGTTTAAACTCCAACTATACACACTGCAATTGACCGCGGTAACCCAATCGCAAGTGTCTTTTCTAGTTTCAGACCAACGTAGTTGTCATTTTACCAAGTTTACTTGCTATTTAAACAATGTTGCGCTGAACTGGATGTGTCGGTCTTAAGATGTGTGGCCAGGCAGATTTTTGGCACATTGCTATTTTCAGGTAGCAAAAAGTGTTTGCGCTAAAACCACCACAAACCTGGTTTTGTTTCATTGTTATTTTGACGGCACAATATCAAGATAATAATATGTGTCTACATAGTCATGTGCACAACACGCGTATTGTGATACTAAAAGTTACCAGTTCTCTTACCGGATGTTCATAAATCTAAAGAGGCTGAAACGACAAAATCATATACAGTAATTTGAGCGTCCTTGTGCACTCTGTAATCATATGTGCATTTTCGTTTCCAACGACACTTGTAAAGCTGTTGTTAAACCTTATTTGAGTGGATTTTTAAACAAAAGTTAGCAGGAGGGCAATTAAATCCAATGGCAAGATGATAATTGTTAGCATTGTTCTAATTCAGGTTTAGCCAATTTTTGCTAAAATGCTGAGACCAGGACAGCATCACTACAGCCTTACATACTATTTAGGTGGTAAGTAAAACAATATACAATTTTTCAAATCCCTTTAAATTCTATCACATCATGAATACCATTAAGTGTCATTAAGGCCATTACTCAGCTTTGAAGCAGGTCTAGTGTGCATATTTGGCACTCTGAATCAAGTTGATTCAATGCAAAGTTCCTTCTGTTAGTTTTGGTGCTAAAAGGCACTTTTGAATGGAATTTGGAATAGCACTGGCAGGGCAAAGGGTTGAGCTGAAGTTGGGCCCCACTGACCAACAAGGCTGGCATGGCAAGACTGCTAGCTATGCATGTATTGTTACTTTTGCCTTTATTTAGAGGTAGTCATACCATATAAACTAACCTCTGTGAGGGAACATCTTTGTTACAGGACAATGAAGCCTGATAACTTATTCTGGCTAACGTTGGGAAGAGTTTACATTCTTTAATTGCCTGAGGCCTCCAGGACATAGATGGTTGGAACTGACTTGCCCTTTTCTGTATGGGACCATGTTTGTTATCCTGTAATATTTCTAATAAAAAAGGAATGAATGCAGCCACTAAGGCTTCATTATTGATCTCTCTAGACCAGTGATTCTTAACCTTATTGGAGGTACTGAACCCTGCAAGCTTCATCAGTGCATTCACCGAACCCTTCCGACAAAAACGGCTCGACATTGCTTGTGTGAACCGTATACTGTGTGTGTCTTGACCCCTGCCGAACCCCTGAGACTGACTCAACAAACCCCTGGGGTTCGATCGAACCCAGGTTAAGAACCACTGCTCTAGATATTAAACTTGCTTCAGACAGGACTCACTAGGAACCAGGGATGACTACAGAGAAACAAAATGTCTACATATTGGTCAATTGTTCATGAATGTTTATGGCTTTCAAAGCATTAGTAAAAGGTGACTTAAATATGTGGCAAAATGTTTTTTCTTTAAAAATCTCAATGTTTCCCCTTTAATACATTAGGCTATAGCCAACATAGTTTGCCACCCCGCCTAAAAATATTAAATGGCAATTTCATTGTTTGAAAACTAATTTCCTATCATTTAAAAATCAATTGAAATAATTTTTGCGTAATCGCATCATTTTGTGACCCGTCTTTGAAAATGATCAACAATTGAATAGACTTGCGGAGTGGGTGGACTACCTCGGTTAGTAACCAACTCCAAATATGAAATTACAGTATTTTGATTGGCGGTAATCTCACTGCTATTGGCTTTGTGGCCACACGCAGACAAATAGATAAGTTTAGGTTACGTTAGCTTACCAAGCTAAATGATAATAACATCTTCCGTCAATAAGAGTAGCTTGCCACCAAAAAAATTGTCAGGTTAAGATCTCATCTTTCTTCCATGTCAATGTGAAATCAGGGTGAACGGGGACAGTGTGAGCTGTATAATAAAGAAACCAACACAAATGATAAAGGTGCAGACTGTGAAAACACCAGGAGGCTTGAGGACTGTCGCTACAAACCAGGGCTTTATGAAACAACACTAGCAGAGTAACTAACTCTAAAGTGTTCTTCATTAGATGACGAAACTCTCAATTGCAGAGCAGCATTTAAACAGTGCTATTTTTTAACATAATGTTAAACATTAAGCTGACATTAAAATATTTTATCCTTTCTTCTCACATCCCTTTTAATTATTTTCCGTTCTCTTATTTTCCTTGACGTCTCTGATATTTTGAAGCAATCTTAGCTTATTGATGAAGCCAAATGACATAACACCATTTTCAAGTTACATAATAGAATCTGACTGTTGTAGGGATGCATTGGCGCTTGTGTAGGCAACAATAGGCAGTGAAGAGAGGCAGGGCAGAAAGGAGTTTTA
Organism: Ilyophis sp. 1 JC-2022; assembly: GCA_022702515.1. Taxonomy (NCBI): domain Eukaryota; kingdom Metazoa; phylum Chordata; class Actinopteri; order Anguilliformes; family Synaphobranchidae; genus Ilyophis; species Ilyophis sp. 1 JC-2022. Next base: position 28,063,081 of record CM040405.1, read on the forward strand.
TTGAGATGGCTACTCCGTACACTGTATATAAAGAGTGGAAAAATTAAACGTAGGGAAATAGGAGTAACATTACACAGGTTGTGTCAGGGCCAGCCTTAGGCAAAATATACATGCAAATCGAAGCAGCAGCACCCATCCACCCCACCATTCCCCCCCCAGTCCACGGTCGCAGCAGCTGGATATGGATGGATATCCATTCCCCCGGTCCATGAATCGCGTCAACACACACAAACCACCCCGCTTACAAAGACATCCTGGGGAAACACTTAATCTGATTATAATTGAGCAACATTTCACAACGCCATAAAAGGACAAGAAGCAGTCCTGAATGTCATTGTCCATTGTATATTCCAACCTTTTAACATATATTTAATGTTTGTGCTTTAATTGATTACTACTTGGGTAGCTTGGGACAATTATACCAAATTATTGGATGCTATATACAAATATACAATAAGGGAGAAAATTATTAAAATGAGAACCACACTTATCTTGAATTAAATTGCATTGGGGTGGCCGCCGCGGTGGTACAGCGGTAAAGAGTTGTACTCCGAGGATCGGGGTTCGCGCCCCGGTCCTGCCATAGCCGAGCGTGGCCGGTGCCTTGTGGAAGCGACAATTGGCGGTCGCTTCCGGGTGGGGGGAGGGGCTCGGAGAGAACCACTGCGCACAGAAGGACCCAGGGCGTGTCACGGTCAGGAGCTGCGCCCTGTAGAGGACGTAGCGCCCTCCCTAAAAATACCGATTGACGGGGTTGTGCAGCGGTGGTTCTCTAGCGGTTGCTACACGGGGGGAATTGAATTAGAATAGGGGTTCAATTGGCTACTAAATTGGGAGAAAAAGGGAAAAATCTGAAACAAATTTAAAAAAATTAAAAAAATTGCATTGGGGTAGCCTTTTGAAATTCAACTGCAGTGAAGAGTCAGATAAGTCAGATAATCTTGTCTTCATTAAGCCCCCTGATACAGACAGTTTATCATTGTCAATTATCTGACAGGTAATGCCTGATTCATTTAGGCTGATATACATGTAGTGTTACTGATCACAATTTAAGCAACTCCTTATATTCTTCAAGACAGGGTCATATTTTTAATGTCAATGGATTTATATCTTTTTACATGATCTAAAACCTAAAATACATTTTATTGAAATCCTACTCAAAAATAGTGATTTCCCATAGCCCAGAAAAAGAAAGTCATCAGGCTTATGTGGCTGCCAAGAAACACGACCTACAGAGTAGTGGCCTTTCCTTTCCAGTTGAGATCACGTTGCACATCAATCAATGAAAACTGAAAGCAGGAGCACTTAAACAATTTGGCTGTTTTGCTAACAGAAATAGCATAACAGGGAGGGAAAGAACTGAAAAGCAGCATGACAGAGGGAGATGTGTTAACCAAATTCCTTAGAGCCTTAGAGTTACTAAAATCACGGTCCACGAGGCCCAAGAACGGCTGGTTTTTCAAACTCCCTTTACCTGGGAGTCAGGTGTAAAGACAGTCTGGCTAATCAGTAGCTTTAATTGTTCAGGTAATTACTTGGAAGAAAAGAAAACCAGGGCCGGATGTGGATTTGAGGGCCAGATTTGAGTATCCATGCCGTAGAAGATATATTATATGCAAATATAGCATGCGCTGTAGTTAGATACACCAACTCCAGGAACTATGTTACTTCATAATGTATGCATATTGCACATTCTTGAGAAGTGCATCAGGCATGCAATGATTTATTCTGATTACTCCGCTTCATCCATAAGATTTCATCAGTTAAAATGTCTAAATTTAATTCCTCACAAAAACATTTAGTGCCATATGGATATATGCTGTGTCCAATGCAAATCAGCTCAGTATGGACAAACATGAACTTGGCAATGAGTGGAATGGCTGGGAGTGTTGGACCCACAAACTCCAACAAATGACACTATGGCGATAGGGGGTGCAAAAGATCATAAAAACTTTAGCTAGAAGTGATGAACAAGATGGTAGCTGATGACATTGCTTATAAACACCATTGAGATTTGCACTATGGGATTGCTGGCTCTTCTGCCCTTCTTGAAGAGGCAGTTGACTCTATTGATGAACATAAATTACTGAAGTGATGTACTTATCTCAAGTTTCATATCTATTGATGTGTACATATAATTTCAACAAAAAACGTTTAAATTTTTTTTTTTAAAAAGCCAAGTTACTCATGCATAGCCTACAAAGCACTGTCTGTTAGTCATTAATTCCAACTTTCAGAAACTACGCCTGCCTTTAAAAGTATTGATATCAAAATGTGGCCAAACAATATTGCCTATCATAGCTCACACCAATTAAGCAGCTCTATTCCAAGCAATGCTATCCAATCTTTCTTAAATTATTATATAACTTGGTCCTGTGTTTTTTCATCTTACCATCAGAAGAGAATGTGTTCAATGAAACTGTATGTGCCACATCAAACTGTGAAATGAGAATCATTTATAGTGGAAATAATCTGTTACACTTAGAAATGGAAAATCAGTTACACTTAGAAATGGAAAAGAGAAATGACTACACTATTGGGTATGTTTGAACAATTGTCTGCATCCAGTGCTTTGGGTCTATGAAAAGCACAGCATGAATAAAATGCATTATTATTATTATTATTATTATTATTATTATTATTATTAGTTTGGAATATTTGTATTTGAATAGAAACCTGTGTGGTACTACAGAGCCTAGACATGATTGTGTTCACAAACAACATTTGCTATTATTTGACATGTTAAATGGAGTACTATAGTACTATTGCTTATTTGGCATCATCTGACCCACTAGCAGGCTACATTAATGGGGCAAACACACTGTATGTCTGTATTGTAAAATACAATATTTATTAATCCCTCGCTTTCTCTATTGTAAATTATGTTTCTTGGTATAAATGTCTGTTTGTGAATTGTACAGAAATTTCTAGTGAACATTTTAAAACCTGTACAAGAAAACTTGACGACAAAGTATAAACATATCCTTTCCGGAGTGTAATTATTTGTCAACTGTTTAAACCATTCATGTAATTGATGTGTTGTTCCACTTGCAATTTTTTATATTTGACATTTAAAGTTGTCATGGTTAGTGGCTGTCTCTTTTTGTTTTCTACCATTGTTTTCCGTTTGGCGTCGTCTGAAGCTCTATCGGATTTTTTCTTCCTCCGTCCCGGTGTTTGGATCTCTCCAGGTCATTATCTCCTACACCTGCGTTTGGTTTCCGTCGGCTATAAATAGAGCTTGACTTCCGCTTTCCGGTGCTTCTAGATTGACGTTGCAGTAGGACTAGAAAGCCGGTAAATGTATTAGAATAAGACTTAGCTTCTGAGTTTCGTTTTGGTGTTACAGAAACGCAGAAATTTAGATTAGTGATAAGATTAGAAATTCTGGTTTTCTATCCTATCGTCCTCTACTCTTATTTTATTCTCTGTTCAGCCCCTTTGCCGACTGCGCTGTAGTTACAGGCTTGCTATTTTGTTCGTTTCTTTTCAGTTCTCGTCCTCTTATACACGCAGATCAATTCGTGCGTGAGGCCATTTCTTTTTGTTAGTTTCTCGCTGTTTAAGCGAATTTTCGCCTCCGTTTGAGGTTGTTTTGTGTTAGCCTTGTGCTTGGGAAGTTTTGTTCCCGCTTTTCCGTTTCCCTTCTACTAGTGCGGTTTAATTCCGCTTCTGTGTCGTATCTATATTTAGATACGCTTTCTTTATCCTTATCTGTCGCGTTTGGTTCTCTATTTTCTAAACCTAAACCTGACAAAAGTTTGATCACATTCTCTTGAGATGGTAAGATGAAAAAACACAGAGCCAAGTTACATTAAATAATTTAGAAAATTGGTTTGGAATAGAGCTAGTTTAATTAGTGTGAGCTATGTTGTAACTTGGCCACATTTTGATATCAATACTTTTAAAGGTAGACGTAGTCTTTGCAAGTTGGAATTAATAACTTATGGACAGTGCTTTGTAGGCTATGCATGAGTAACATTTTTTTGTTTTACGTTGAAAACATTTTTCATTGAGATATAATTTATTTTCATAGTGTTTCGTAACTTATGATGATAATGCATGAAAATAATGACATCACCAGAGAGACATGCATACAGAATACATGCAGACACACATGCATTCTAGCTCAAAGAAAGATGTGGATTCTGTCCTTTACCATGAACTACAAATAAATTAAAGTGTTTGGGCTAAGTGACATAAGAATACAGCATAGTGTATATTATGTATTATGTAAAAGATTACAATATTCCACCATTAAAAAAATGCTGGCAAATGTGTGAGTGTACATATTTGAAATATCACAAGCAATAATACTTACATATCGAGGAGAAAAATGTCCCTCGTGCATATGTCTCAGCCATATTCTCAGACAGAATCAATGCTATGGTATCATGGTATCGTCTGACCCAGTGATTTTCAACCACTGTGCCGCGGCACACTAGTGTGCCGTGAGAGATCGTCAGGTGTGCCATGGGAAATGATCAAACTTCACTTAATTAGTAACACTTTTGGTTGGTGGTGTGACTCAGGATTTTTTTAATGTAAAAAATGTGCCTTGGCTCAAAAAAGGTTGAAAAACACTGGTCTGACCCACTCCAAAAATTCATGTAAGCAGGCGCGGATTTTCTCTAGCCTTGCTGACAAGTTAGTAAATTAGTAAGAAATTGCAAAAATAACAGGAAACGACTATTCCACCTCGGCGAGCGAATTTACATTTAAGTTGTTTGCATAAAACTAAACTAATAAAACTAGAAATTCTGTTATACCCTGCTGCAATTTATTGCTCAAAGCATCCAATAAGTGTCCATTGCTAAGGTTATAATGTATTATATTCGATAAAAGAACCAGAATAAACTGTAATGAATAGGTTTGCAGAGCATGGACGATATTATGCGTCAACGTTTCAGATAGTGTAATAGCGTTATAAAGTGTTGTATATTTCTCATTGGATTGTCTCAAACAATAAATGACCACTGACTTTTGAAAGAGACATCTCTGTCTACCAATGGTATGATTGGATATTTATTTCATAGTTAGTAGCAGATATTGGTAGTAGAATGACATGGTATTACAAAAAAATTTCACATGTTTATTTAGCATTTGAGTGAGCAGGGCTTTTCATGGCTTTTTTGGCATACGATCGGGCTATTGTTGGGTTTATCTTGTTGCAATGACAGAATACAAATATTTGGTGAAAGATATTTATAAATGCTATTGTCCACTGTGTCACACATGGGTAGGTATAGTTGCAGGCGAGACTGGGTGAGGGGTTGCTTGTTAAATGGACTTGCTACAAGACAATAGTGACACTTTGCCAAATACAGAGTTTCTGAGTTGTCACAAACCGTGTACTAATAAAGCTAAAACATGGAGTTTGTTCTTTCCTCTCATAGCTTGAGTTGAGCAAAATATTGGCACCGGCCTGCATGAGCTATGGTCGGGGATAGCTAGAGCTCCTGCTCCCACTCCTCCATTTTTCACTTTATTTAAGGTTAGTCAGTTTTACTCCAATCTGTTTTGGTTTAAACTTACTTAAGTTACAATGTCAGAGCATAAGAAAAACGTCGCTTCTCCCCTCTCAACACCGTCTGGTAAACCGGTAGGTTTTTGGACACCTATAACTATTTATGATGGTTTCCAGTAGCGGATAATCAAACGCGAAGGTAGGGGATTAATTAAACTGTTTAATATCACAAGGCCGCTAGTACCTGGCTGTACCTGGCTCAATACAATGTCAAATAACAAGAAAGCACCGGGGAAGCGGAAGTGAGGAACTTAAATACCCTGCAGGTAGAAGCACAGGTGAAACGAATAACGAGAGGGGGAAAACCAAAACTAGGAACGGAACGCGGAAAAAATCCAATAGATTCTCAAAATAGGAAAACCAGTACGAGAACCGCAACGGAAAAGAAAATAATAACCCACGAATCATGACACCATTACCCTAATTTTTCACAAAAGTTGGAAATTATATAATGATATCGATGCAAATATATTACCAAAGAGTTTATCTGTTGAAAATTTTTTGATTATCTCCTGAAATATTGTGATACACAATTATCCATTTTGGATAGATTTTTGGACACCAAGGTACACCATTTCAAATTGCCTCATAGGATTTCAGCAGTAATACACCACTTTCATATTTTGTACACATGCAGACAGGAGGTTTGCAAACCAGAAAATGGTTTAACCATAAAGTTTAACCATATTCACATATTTGACTCTCAGGTGTTTACTGTAAACTAGAGTGGTGGAACTTTGTTTTTCACCGGGGGTTGTGCATTCACTGCCCATAAATCTGAGTTATGAAAACAATCTAAGTTAAGGCATGATAATAAATGGTACCAGGGTCTTCTTTAATTTAAGCCATTATTGGTGTTTGTGTAACATTGATATCTGGAGTTATAAAGCTTTAAACCGAACGGTACAAAACAGATGAAAATGGGTAAAATTAAGCCTCTGCGCAAAGGGGTTAATTAGGTGCTTTCCCTCTTTAGTGACATTATGTGAGAAATAGCCATGCATGCCATGACTAATAAAAGTCTCATGTTCACATTGTGCTTATTTTGCAATATTGCAAACAATTGCATAAAGGCAGGTAACAATTTTTTAAAAAATTGATAACAATAAATGCTGAAGTGAATCAATACACTCCTAATGGCCAAACCTGCATTGCATTAATCAGTTTAAGGCAGGGGTAGGCAACCCTGGTCCTAGAGAGCCGCAGGGTCTGCTGGTTTTTGTTGTTACTCACCACTTAATTGGTCAATTAGAGCAGTTGATTACACAGTTAACTCACCTCACCTGGTTTCTTTGGTCTAATTAGTTGCTGTGTTTAAGGTGAAAACAAAAACCAGCAGACCCTGCGGCTCTCTAGGACCAGGGTTGCCTACCCCTGGTTTAAGGAAACAATTTAAGTGCTTAACCACATGTGTTAAAAACTTGGGGGCCTTTTGATTAATCTCAATTAAAAAAAGCATTTTCTTACTTCTTTTAATGTAGCCTAATTGTTTTAAAATAAATAATCCCTCTAAACATGAAAAGCATCTAAAAAGCTTTTTAAAATTTAGAGATTGCAATTGTGGTTGGAACAAAAACCAGCATACACAGGGGTACTCCATGTAACAAAATAATTGCCATTTTGCATAGCTGCAGTAGTCTCGTTAAAAGTAACATGATTAAAAATAAATAGAGAAAAAAAAAAAGAGAAATTTTAGCTGGGGCTCGATCCTGGCAACTTCTGCATGAAAGTCAGACACACTAGCCACAAAGCCATAATGCAGCAGCACATACATGGATGTTTTAACATTAATGCCACAATGTGATGTTAACCAGATTCAATTTTGCATGAAAACTTTATTTTCTGTGTCTGAGAAATGTATATTTGTTCCCGCACTGTATAAATGTGACCTGTAGTACATTTTTTGTTAGTAGTGAGCGAGTATGGTAGGCTACTGGACCATGTCGGCAGACTTTCACCGCTTTTAATTACAAGTGAATTAATACTGTTAGATTTCCTGGTTTTCTGTTTCTATGTGTATTCCATTCCGTGTTTTTCCTTTTCCCAATTTCATGTCTCCACTTCCCGCACCTGATATGTGTTTCCTCATGTTTTGCTTCACCTGTTCCTCATTGTCTCATTAGTAATCTGGCATATAAACTCCCCTGTTTCTTTCTTCTGTGCCTGATCGTCTTGCGTCTTGCGTCGCCCTTCTTCATCTGAACCCTGCTCCTGCCCTTCGCCCTTCCGATCCCCTGCTCTGACGGATTCCCTAGTTCTGCCTGTTTCTGCTTTTGCCCATCCTGCATTGCCCCGTTCACTGGACTTTGACCCATGCCTGGATTTGACTACGTTTCTGCCTGCCCTGTATTGCATTAATTGCTGCACCTTGACCCATTTCTGTCTGACCTCGAATAAAGCGATTCCCATTACTCTGGTGTCTGCGATTGGTTCTGATCCGTTCGCATAACAGTGGTCATTGTGGTTATTTCTGCAGGAAACCCTGAAAAGTGGTCAACTCGTGCTGTTGTGTATATATATATATATATATATATATGGAGCATGCCCCACCGATCCGTAACTTGGCGGATGGCGTACCTGCAATCCCAATTAAGTTTCACTGCATTTATTAAATCATTGCTGTACACGTACTTTATTGGTTATTTCATTTATTAAAACATCAATGTATCTATAGATTCACTATATAACATGCACATTGAAGTACTGTATAAAAAATTATACAGATATAAATATAAATAAGATTTTTTTTTATATGGTAACCTTGGGCCATTTTTGTTTGGCTGAATTTCAGTTCATTCCTCATCTACAGCTGATTTTTACTCTGAAAAGTCAGGGTTACAGACATCTTTTAGTGATCTTTTATTATTCATGAATGATGACAATGATTCATGAGATTCTGAATCACTATTATATTGATCTAAATTTCTGTGTGGTGCTTTTACTTAACATGCCACTCGATGAAATGATGCAACTCATAGTTTTCATTCTTTTTTCTGTCTGTCATCCTATAACTAATGAAATTTTTCATCATAATATAGTAAGTGCATTCCAAAAAATTAATTAATTGAAAGACATCACCATCTCTCACTCCACAACATAATTACTGAGAAAAATAAATAAATAAAATAGGCTAAACCTAATCCTGCACCTCCTTGGGAATATTTTCATGTTCCATGTAGGGGTTGTGCCAGCATTTAATGTGAATGGCTAATCTCACTCTGGAGGCTCTGGGCTATTTTGGAATTAACATTGTACATTAATAATGCATAGAAGGTGCCAGGCTATTACAATAACACTGCAAAATGTCCCCTTTTAGCCATTAAATGAGCACCATCAAAGAGTCCTTCCTCGTCAGCCTTTCTGAAGGTGATATATATGAGCTACTTATCCCCCCTGAGTCAATTATGGTAGAGAAGGATGATATTCACAATTGCAATAAATGCTGGAAGGATACTTGTGAGATCTAAGCTCTGTTCTAAGGAAATGTACCTGCAGTAGGCCTACTTCAGACATTATCTGAATCAATAGGGCTGAATTCCACTTTTTTATTCCTAAAAGCTGTAAAAAGAGTAAGCCTTTGTCTCTCTATATTTACTGTATATTGTGTGTGTGTGCATGCGTGCATGTACGCACATGTGTTCTTATGATATATTTGCATGCGATTGCATGTATATCATGAGGGCTATCTGGTGTCATATGAAACCTCTGAATAGTTAGTAAGTCAGGTAGCTAGATAAATATGCCTACATTAGTGTCACAAATTGCATTTCATTGCTTCAAATTAGCACACCACCACATTACAAAAACCAGTTGGTTTGTAGGATTTGTTAACATATTTCTGAATAGAACTAGAAGACATTTTTGAGTTGAATAGTTGTTGAAACACCATCTAGGGGTTCAGGTGAATACCCGGCTACATTTGGTTTAAAAGCTTCTGCTCACTAGGACTCCATTTGATTAAAGTTGGGCAAATGAGACCTGCTGCTTTTGCAAATTGCTGCACAGGCCTGTAGCATAGCAGATAATCTGTGTCCATTTGCAACAGAATCTTGAATCCCATTTCAACAAATCAAAGTTCCGGTGGAGAAGTTGATCCTTGAATATACACACAGTTCAAGTTAATATGAACCTGTTTTTGATGTGAGAAGGATTTACATAATACAGGATGTATTATATACATACACACTTAATAAGTAATCAGAATTCATTTTTGATCTAAGCTGTGGTATATATTTATATCACAGTATGAATGAAGACTCAATTATGATTGGCTATTGAGAGTGCATGTACAGCATATTATGTCGGCCAGATGGTAAATCCTTCTCACTTTGAAACAAGATTTAAACTTGCTTTACATTTTATTCTCCTAATGTCCCCATAAGCACAGGATTAGTGTATTTGCCAGACTAATGATGAAATTTGTGGTTATTTGTGACCATCATGAAAGCAATTTGTTATTCTTACACATGGAAGTAGAAGTGGGAGTGGAAGCAAGTACACATGAACAGAGTGTCAAACACAAAATGTTTGAGTGACTGAGTGCAACATTGTCCACCTGGTACACTGCACACACATGGATTGTGCACAGTTTGCAATTTATCCATTCACACACAAATAGACCGACATTCACGATAAAAAAACATTGAATACGGTCTAGACTAACAACAAGGGTAATCACCTGTCAGCAGGGCACAAGAGAGCTTTGAGCTTTGAGAGATCTCATCCATGATTTGGCTGTTGTATTTCGGAGTGCAAACATTCCACTAGAAAAACTTGGTGAACCCAAATAAAATGATGTGCATTTCTCAAATTGCTTATTATTAGAATATGAATGTAAGCAATGGCAGGGCAATCACCTCTCCAAAACTGTTTTGGCCAAACTGTGTTCTGTGGGCGGCTGATCCACATAAAGGAAATATTCAAGTCATCCGACAGCATACTGTGGTCACAGACAAGTCAATAAATGGCACTGACAATTATCTTTTGGATATATTATTTGTTTTGCTAGAAAAATCAATTACATCAGATCTGAAAGTAGTGCTTGCTGACGTGGTGTGCCTTGCTGCTGTAAATGACTGTTCAGTTGGGGATGGCTCATGGGAGTTGTTAAAAAGGTTTTCATGCATTGTCCAAGCAGAAATTTGCACAACACAGCGGTTCTAAGGAATACAATAACAGAGCAGGTTTAGACCTACCAGTAAAACTCCCACCTGAGGCAAAAAAAACGAGATAGGGCAGTTGGTAATCTGCTGTGTCGTACCATATCCAGGGCATGGATATCTCACCAAATATTGCTGCATTGGCACAGTTCAGGGACTGTTTGACAAGATTTTGAGAGTGGATAAATAAGAATACATTCAACATATATTAAGACTGAACAACTAAACAACGAATACCAAACACGAACAACATAGTCAATACAATGACTAGTGAATGTGTCAAAGCATTCAGAGAAGTGCCAATGTATAATAATATCTTATACTTTACGCAACTATATGCATTACTGTTTGTAATGTATTATATGGTATAACATGTATTACCTGTATAGAATACTACAAGCCATATATGGTTACTTTCACACCTCTATTTGTATTTGCAATACTTTCCATAGTTTGTGATGGAAATGATTTGAATCAGCATGGATATTTGTTGAATATAGTTCTGGACACTTTCCTTAATTTTTGCTCTGGATGATCAACTCCTTTCTTTCTATCACCCTCCAATGGTTGTCCTGCCTGCCACTCACCTTTCTGGACCTTCAAAAGGCATACTTTTGACGGCATACAGCTCAGACACTCACCACTGCCTAAAGGTGGTCGTGTTGGTCCAGATGCATCACTGCAAATCACTGAGTGCTTATTGTGCAGTGTTTGCTTTGTCGTGCATAGCACCACCCTACAATAAACAGACAGCATATTTGTTTCACCATACAGTGGTTGTGTGCTTATTATTACATGGTCTATACATTTGTAGCTTGTTTTGTGAACCAGTACTCAATCCACCATTTTGATTGTACTAAGGAAAGGATGGTCTCACAAATTCAAAGTGTGGAGGAACACTTTTTACAAAGGATTTCTTATCCAATGACAAAGTATTTTACTATGTTCATTTCCTTGTTTCTCATACTTTCTTGTTATTTAAATAAGATGTTATTTGAATAGTGTTGGCGCTAACTAAATTAACGAGTTTATCTGTTTTTGAACAGTCGGTGCTGGTAAGCAATCAATTATGGGGTCCAGTCTCATGGTGGGATAATAACGAGGATTTGCATTCATTCTTGTTGCCAACATGTTGTAAAGTAAAAGATAAGGACCCAATATTGAATCTTGGACACATTTCTGTTTAATTAAATGTAATTGCCAAATTGAAATAAAGTTTATAATAGCCACAGAAATAAGCACCTTTGATATAATCAGCCAAATAATCTCTCCTATTACTACTGGGGCTGAGTAGCCTTTATGGTGCTTATCATAAAAGTAATAATCAGAAGAATGGTGAAATGTTGCTTTCAGAAAGTTTTAGGGAGGAACTTCCCTAAATATCCCATAGCAATTAAATTCCCTGTGTAGCAACCACTTGAGAATTAGCCGCTACAAAACCCCTCCAGCTGGCGATAGGAAGGAGGGCGCGACTCCTCGAGCCCCTGATCGTGATTCCAACTTGCCCTGGCCCATTGTGTGTGCGATAATTCTCACCCGGCGAGTCCCTCCCCCCACCCCGGCCGGGAGTGGCGCCCAATTTGCTGCTCCCTCAAGGCACCAGCCATACTCGGATCTGGCAGGACCAGGTATCGAACCCCTAATCCTCGGTGTGCACCTGCACCGACTGAAAGTCTGCGCCTTCACCCTCGTTATTATTTTACTGGACACAAAAAAAACACATTTTTATCTCACCAATATACCGAACGTATGCAAGTGTGATATAACCATGCTTCAGCAAGAAAAAACAGGAATGGAAAGAAAACTTCAAAAGCACAAGGGGAATTCAAGGCAAGGGTCTTTATTATACTTCTATTATATAAGTACTCTGTTATTTCAAAAATAAATAATACAGCCAAAAACTGCTGGGACAGCTAACTACTTCCACGAATAAATCTAGCAACAAGCATGAACAAAATGTTCCGCGTGCATTTCCCATCCTACAGCAAACTTAATTTATTTTTACCACTGGCATGCACATGTACGCTACCCCTCCTGTTTACCATGTTTACTATTTACTCATGCCTATTAACCAAGGCATAATGCCTCTCTGAAAACTATAGCCTGTCACAGTGGATTTTAGATACCTGGTCCTGCCAGATCCGAGTATGGCTGGTGCCTTGAAGGAGCAGCAAATTGGGCGCCACTCCCGGCTGGGGTGGAGGGAGGGACTCGCCAGGTGAGAATCTTATCAGATGAAACTACTCTAAAATATGAATCAGGTGATAATAATAATTGTAATGAAATATGTAACTTTGGTTTAAAATTTTCAAATATGACACAAACACTGCAAAGTACAGCTTTCAGCTTTTGTGTTTGTACAGTATACATGTATTTGTGTGTGCACATTATAATTATACATACAATTTCATCCTAATTCATTTTAGTAGCACTTCCTACATTGGCCTAATTTAAAATGTATAATTCATATTCCATCTGTGATGTGCTTTTAAGGTGCTAAATTGACTTGTTAATATACAGTCTATCCATGCAGTCCATGAATGTGCCTTGCCAAAGTACGTCTTTTCCCAAATCTATCATACACCCTGTGGAATTTGGACATCTGAGGCAGTACTTCCAGTTAACAGATGCTGCATGTGCATGTGCAAGGCTACAATTCAAGCATATTAAATGTCAACAAATACTAATAATAAAGTAAGATTAAATAGCAAGAGAAACTAAACTGTACCTGATGTTAGTCCTTGCATACTCCTTATATACAGTGCCCTCCACAATTATTGGCACCCCTGGTAAAGATGAGTAAAAAGGGTTATACAAAATGTACCTTGTGGTGAGTTTGCTTAATCTCACACTGAAAAAAGGAAATAAATCCAACCTTTAACTGATGTAAATTTATTCTGAGAAAAAAAATCCCTCAATCAATAATCAGAAAAAAATAACATGTGTGCCACAATTATTGGCACCCCTAAAAATTCTTATGAACAAATTTTTCCATTTATATTTTACTTTTTAATGTTGATCTAGTGTTTAGGAACTTTCAAGCAGTAATCCATGACTTCTTGTTTCACTGGGGTATAAATATGAGGTGACACAGAGGCCATATTCCCTTATTCATACATCAACATGTGAAAGATAAGAGAACACACAAATTAAATGAGGGAAAAGTGTGTTGAGCTTCATAAGTCAGGGAATGGCTATAAAAAAATAGCAATACTTAAAAAGTTCAAAGCAACTGGAACTGTTACAAACTTGCCTGGAAGAGGCCCCCATGCACAGAGGATGGAAAGAGAGGCAAAAAAATCCCCAAGGATCACTGTTGGAGAATTATAGAGTAGCATCTTGGGGTAATCAAAAACTACCATTAGACGTCACCTCCATGCCAACAAATAATTTGGAAGGCATGCCAGAAAAAAGCCTTTCCTGTCATTTCACCACAAACGTAAGCACCTGGAGTTTGCTAAACGCTAAAGGAACTTTAACTGGAACCGTGTTCTATGGTCAGATGAAACGAAATTGTGACCCGCTCAACATAAATGAGTCTGATGTGGGAAAATGATTATTTTTTAAAATTATTTTTCTGAGATTTATTATTTTTTTTCTCCACATCAGACTCATTTTCGTAGAGCGGGTCACAATTGAGCTTTTCTGCAACCAACACTCAAGGTGGGTTTGGCGTAAAAAGAAGGATGGCCGAAAATAACCTGATCCCCACTGTTAAGTATGGTGGAGGTTCCGTGAAGTTGTGGGGCTGTTTTTCCTCCAAATGCCTTGGGAATCTTGTTAGGGTACATGGCATCATGAACATGAAATACCAGGAAATGTTAATGTTTAATGGCTGCCTCTGCCAGGAAACTGGGTCATCGTTGGATCTTCCAGCAGGACAACGATCCAAAATATACATCCAAATCAACACAAAAATGGTTAACTGAACACAAAATCAAGCTTCTGCCATGGCCATCTCAGTCCCCTGACCTAAACCCCATTGAAAACCTGTGGGCTGAGCCGAAGAGGAGAGTGCACAAGAGAGGACCTAGGACTCTGGATGATCTGGAGAGATTTTGTAAAGAAGAATGGTCTCAGATTCCTTGCTCTGTATTCTCCAACCTTATTAGATGTTATGGGAGACGACCCTTGGCAAAGGGAGGTTGTACAAAGTTTAAATGCAGAGGTGCCAATAATTGTGGCGCACATGGTTTTGTTAAAAATAATTATTTCTTGATGAGGGATAATTAAAGGTTGGATTTTTCTCCTTTTTTCAGTGTAAGATTAAGCTAATTCACCAATCGGTGAATTTTCTATAACCCTTTTTACTCATCTTTACCAGGGGTGCCAATAATTGTGGAGGGCACTATACCTCATAGGTTATGTAAGTACCTTAAATCTTTTTCATAAGAATCAACAAGTGTATTCCTGCCATTATGATAATTGTTATGGTGTTATCAAAATTTAGGCACAAACTACACATTAAGAACTGTTCTGCTCCGTTGGCCATAACTGTGGTGAAATATCTGTATTCTCTCTCAATTTCTCTGCCACACTGTTTACATGTGTACTGCATTAAAGACAAACCCTTCTAGCCAGGTGTACAATGGACTAATTTACAGCAGGGATGAACTAATTGTACCTATGGGCTCTATTTTCCGGCTGGTAACACATGGCATTTTCGTCATGGAATTTGACATGCCTGAGCCCGATTGGTAAATTTGTGACTCACCATAAAGTGGGAGGCGCTGTTGGGGATGTGTCAGTGCAGGTCAAGCAGCAAATTGCTATTTTTGGGTCAGCTTAGTCTGCAATTCGCACTTGCGCCTGCTCAGACCAGGTCTACAGCACAAGACGCAGCCCAGCGTATAGCAAGCAGGGGGTGTCACGATAGGGGCGGCAGAGTGTGGGAGTGGGCCCCTATATCACTGTTCCACAAAATACAGTGCAACTCCACCCTTCCAGTGGGCTCTCTAAGAGAGTGGGCCCAAGTGGAATACCCTTTGTATGTATAGCTAGCTAGTTATCGATAAGGCAACATAAGCCCTCTCTAACTAAGTTGTATTGACATCTGCACTAGCTAGCTTCTATATGGCAAACGAAGGAGGTATGTTGACTAACACATCAAAAGTGATGCTGATATGTGTACCATGATGATCTGGCATTCACTCTTATAAAATACACCCTAAAAGGTGATGCATTTCTAATCGCTATCTAATCGGAGGGTTAGTTCAATATATTTATTTTCTAGCTGAAAGCAAATGTTAAAACGAGAATAATTTAGTAGTTTGAAGTATTTGAAACTTATTATAAATGGAAAGTGAAGCTCGTTTCATCACTAGACTACTCACTTTAATTCCTTAATGGTTGTTTTTTTTTTTGGGTCCCAAATAAGCTAGTTTCTGCATGGGCTATTTCAGTATATGTTAATCTTCGTGTTATTATAATATCGCACCACACAAAGACACACATTTTTATATATAGCCTAACATTTGACAACTTGTAGACTTTATTGACTTACACAATCCAATGGCTATCACTGCACTTAAATATCCTATCCTAAAACAATAGGACTAAAACACAATGAATAATTAAGCATACTTTGTGATTTTAGACATTCCTTTGTGAAAAAAATGCATTATTACAGTGATAGTATATATTTTTTTGTGATATCAATGCAAAATGGATGTGTGCGTAAATTTTACCAGCTGATAGTTCTATACAACTAATCCTGACAGTTCTAGTTAACATTATCTGCTCCTGGCGGTCGGCTTGAGGTGCCATAGATTCTTCCATGACGACTCTGCACCTTCTATACAAGAATGTCAGTTTTCTGGAAGAAGCTTCTTCTGATGAGTATATCCTCGTCTTCCATTGCAGTGGTAGACCACGGAAATTGGCAGTACGCTGGGTCACGAAGCGCAAGGCTCACATAGGGAATGAAAAAGGGTCCTTTGATTGGCTATGATTAAATCCAGCTGCTACACGACTGATAAATATCCAGCCTAATCCAGCCCATCTTCCACCTGCACCACGCACTCCTTGCCTCTGGTCACGAAAATAACGAAATTCAGTAGCCACACCCAGTGCCCCATTGACTAAGTCCATGCATCATGCTCCGGAAAATAGAGCCCTATGTGTGGCTGACACAGAGAAACATAGTAGATGAGAGCAACTAGATCTTTATCTGATGGACCTGATTTAACCAGACACAAACACCTGCTAATGGCATAGATATGTCTGTTTTACTTCTCTTGTCAGTCTCACAAGCAAATGTCCACCCTTTTCAGGATTTTACAAGACCATGTTCTGTCACTGGTTATGTACAGTCACTCGCTATGATATTAGAAAATTCCTGCCATACGCAACCTGCACAACCATCCCCCCATCCAAAAAACAATTGGTCACAGTCTGTGGGAGGCTGGTGGGTTGTATTTCTGCTTCAGAGCACCCCCTATTGGATTGAGACATCAGAGATTATGAAGCAAAGATGTACAATTACTCGGCATTAAAAAAACACCTCTGTGAATGTTTTTAATCAGGCATTAGTTATAGATCACAGTCTATATTTGTATCAGATCTTCAGAAGGAAGTATTTGCTCATTGAACCTTTAAAGGGATAGTTAATTTTCTGGATTTTTTTGTTTTAATGTTTCAGTTTTAATGTATATTTTTTCTTGGCATTACACACACAAAAAAAAGTTCTTAAAAAGATTTTAGATAACTACTGAGGTTTCCGACAACCTGCCAGCTTTACAAAGGCTGGGAAATAGGCTTTGTGGCTTTAAGCAAGAAAATACACTTCAAATAACTCCAAAGCAGGTTGTGCAGCAACTATGTCTTTCCCGAGGCTCTACATATGAGAACATTAAATGTACAGCATTTCTTCACAATTGTAAACATAAATATATTTTTTTTACATAATGGCAAATAGTTCCAACCAAAAACTAAATTAAATATTTTATACTATATTAAACTTAATTTTCTGAAGAATAATTAGGTAATATATACAGAATTTCTGAAGGCATAACATCATTGTGCTTTGGAGTTACTTGTAGTGTATTTTCTTGCTTACAACAAAACTACAAGGCAACAAAACCCTTAATGCCCCTATACCAGCTCTTGTAAAAATGATAAGGCTTCAGAAACGTCTGTAAATATCTTTCATTGCTGTCAGGGCCAATCTACGGTGTCTGGGCCAGTGGAAAACATACACTAAAGCTGAAATAATATCCCAAAACCCCAGAATATGAACTATCCCTGTGAAGCCGCCCTATATGCTCTGATTGGCAGGCCATCTTTGCACTGTATTTCTTTTATATACCTAATTTAAACATGTTAAATGAGAAAAAAGAAATACCACTGCTTTAATTACAACATTATGAGTTTCATTTTACATTAATTTGATCAAATTATACCATGAAACCTGTTATGACAGCAGTGTAGTATTGCAGCTAAATTCACAGGAACTATTAGATTTTCAGTTAAGGACAACATTACAAAAAATCTAATTTTAATGTGCTAAGAGGTTATTTTCAGGAAATGTTTGTGCCACTGTTGTACAGTTAAATAGAACCAAATTTACCTTTCTTCAATCCATTATCATTTCTTGTTTTGACCTTCCTCAAGAAAGAAATGGTATCTCTATATTCTGTTTTACTACAGGGTAACATCATTATCTTACATTACATTTACATTAAAATGTGTAGTGCCATTTCTGAGTTTTTGATTCTTGTTGATATTGTATAAAGCGTATCTGTAACAACAACAACAGTAATAATAATAATAATAATAATAATAATAATAATAAACCAACATCCTCCGTTTCAGTTCCAAATCTGTCTAGTTCTGTGTTCAGAATGAAGCCATTTCTATCGGTTAAATGCTTGGCATGATTAACAATCCATATTGGTTAAATTGTTTGATAAATGTTGTCGATGGGGAAATGATAATATGTTCTTAGTTGTGGTGTGCTTGTGTAGTGGAGTCAGATCCTGCGTAAAGTGCCCACTACGACAGAGGACGAATGATATCCTACTATCGACCTCTAGTGCGTCGTCATGCCATGCGGATGTAGGCTATAGTAATTATTTACACGTAGGCCTAGTTATGAAAATCGCTTGTTTTCACTAGTCGTCGATTCCTGTGTTTTTTCTTTACTCGCACTACTTCCTTTAACAAACCATTGCATAACACAGTGTTATCATTATGTTTCCATTGCACAGAACATGCAATCTGTGGTCCAAGAACATGAAAATTATGTTCTGGATAAAGCAGTTTGAGAGTTGTTCCACAATTTACATTGGCTCCCACCGATAACTCGACCGACTGCTTCTTTCTTTGAAGATCGTGTCCAGCGTATGTTGTCGGGAGCTCTGGTGCTGAGAAACAAATTCTCAACAAGCTACATAAAAACATAAACGATGCCTGTAATCCAAAAGTACATTTCTCGTGCGCGCAATGGATTGTGCTCACTGATATCAATCGCTGATAAAAACATGTCTAGTAGCCTATTGGACAACATGTGATGAACCAAGTTACTGCTTGAATAAATGAGTAGCCTAGGCTTGTTTAAACAAACCACGAATACAGGTAATTAATGATGTGTTGCCAACACACGTTTTGTGTAACTTTAACACATTTTGTGTCAAATTACACAATACTTTTAGTGTTGAACAGACTGTGTTGAAAAGTAACACAAAATGTGTTGTCCATAAAACTTTAAGTAGACACGGAGGTGTGTTAAAAAATGACGCGTTATGTGTTTTTAACACATCTGTTTTTAGAGTGAGATAGCTTTGTTGTCCATATCACTTCTCGTCAGGTTAATGCATCATTTGATCAGCTCGCACGTGACTTCATGGTGATATGTAACTAAAGTTCCTCAGTCACAAAATTATGTAGATTGTGTACAGAGCCGTGACCATGTATAACCCATTGTTAATAATGGTTACACATGGTCAGGTTGAAATAACTATTGTACGTGTATACTGGATGGAATAAAACCGACACTAACATTTGTTCTCGGATCTCGGAGTCTTCACTGGGGTTGCACACGGCTGTGTATGTGAATCTGTATCAATCCAACTGTCCTTGATTCCTTACTACTCAACAATTAGTTTGAGATGTTATTCTGTATATATGAATAGATTAAATCCACAAATGCAAATTAATTGACAAATACGCAAAGTATAATGGTAAGCATATGTGCGAAGTACAGTAAACCACAAAAGACAAAAAAAAAAAACACAAGGAGAGTTTTGCTTACCTGTACCAGTCCAAACCTCTGTCATAATTTCTGTCAAAGAAATGTGGCTCTGTGCCAACTGCCCTCACATCCGGGTGGATCCTAATGAACTCCAGCACAGCTCTAGTACCCCCTTTCTTAACGCCAACAATGATGGCATTTGGCAACTTTTTGTTCCCAAATTTTGGAGCTCCAGTGTTATTCGACCTTCGATCTGATGCGCTGATACTCCGCGGGGTGCTGAGGAACGCTGCAAAGTTTTTACTTTGGTTGTGAGCTAGACTTGTTCCCTGGCGAGTAAGACCCGTAGTAGAGGTGGCATCCCGGATTCCTTTCGCATCCACAGGCAGAGTGCAATAATGCGATTTTTGCAGAAGTTTTTTGCTCCCGACATTCTGGAAAAGCAGGCACCTGTGCTGCTCATCACTCTGGTTTTGCATGATGGTATCAGAGCAGAATATGAGACTGTAGCATAAATATGTGAAGGACAAAGACAGCGTGAATATAAATAGAAATTTTCTGGTTAGCCTGTTTGAAGATGGCACAACTCGGCTAGTGAGGAACCTATATGCCATGTCTCCATGGATTAAGAGGTTGCATGTTTTTCCTTTTGGATTTTCCCTGGGCTTGTCTGTTTTCCCAGGACATCTGTAGGATCAAGCAGCATTCCAATGTGATACACAGACTGAAATAAACTCCGATGATACCAACGCGCTAGATTGAGACATTACCATTGCCTAGATACATTGACCACATTTTCCCGCAACAGACCAGCAAGTGATCTCGATGTAGCTGATTTGCCACACATAACCCTCTGCCAAGGCATTTCGTTTTGATAAAAAACGAAGTTGTTCGATTGAGTCAGTTGTTATACTGTAGTTTAAATTACACAGCTGAACCAATTGAAACGTGAGCCAATTACGCATTGTCCGAGAGCAAACCACTTTCAATTCCGTGCTGTCCAACAATTTCTCGTACTTCCTCAGTTTGTAAATTTGGACCTCTTGCGTAATTGAAACCCAATAAATACACATATATACTATTAGTATGATGACATGCGCTATGCTATCTCCTATCTCATGCCTTCTTGCCAGTACTGCCTCCTTGTACTTTCACAATATCTCAGAGCTATGAGGCTGCTCATTTCGGTGCTTGCTCTCTCAAACTTCCCAAGAATGCCTTTGCAGTAGCAAAGAGCTGATGATAAATATTTAAAGGCGCCAGCTGACGTCAGTTCTTAGCCTTCTAAATACCTTAATTTATAAAAGGAATATCCTGAACATTTAACAATGAAGTAGTCTACTGATGCGTAAAACACAATGGCATTTTGTATATTGATGTTAATTAAGCCTACAGAATACCTTGCGCAGGCTACTTAAGTGCATTCTATTCCGCAATGCTGCCGTGTATTTTCGTGACTATATTCCAGGTACAGCGCTGTCCTCAAATCTTTGTAGTGACCTATACATTATATCAAATAGTCTATTTATTTATTAAATATATAATTGTCGACAGCTATGTTGTTTCCGCATAGTGATTGGCATTCAAGTCGGAAGATTAATGTAGCCTATGTTTAGATAATACAATGCATATGCTAATATAAGCAGTCCATCCTCACTACAAAAAGTACCTTAAAAAGTACAAAAGCTTGTCGCTGGGGTGGTACCATATAGGTACATAAAATTGTACCCCTTGCTAACAATACATAATTAATTTGTACCTTTTTTTTCTTGAAAAGGTAGTTATTAGTACCAAAAGAGTACTTATGAGAACATTATTGTACTTTCAGGGTACATTTGGGAAATTTGTACCTTAAGGAACAAAAATGTACCTCCACTGTACCTTTATTTCTGAGAGTGAAAAATTGGTGCAATAATCTCCCTTTTTAATTGGAAGTCACACGACAAAAAGCGTCATCAGTAACAACATAAGGGGTTTAAATCGAGAGAAAACATCATCGATGCGCATATAGCCTACCTAATTTGTAAACTTTATGTGCTTCAAAAAGTGACGCTTGTGCAGTATTGTCATTAAAGTGACATCCTGACATATTCTCATCACGTAGTAACTTTGGTAGCTTTGTGTTCTCCATTTTACGACTGGTATATTATGAATACAAGGGGTTCTTGATAGGTTCTGTCCTTAAAAAAACGTTAAGGTACTTTGAGGGGGAACTTTCCTCATCGCATTTTTGTACATCATAAGACTCCCTCTAGCGTCCTAGCGCAGGAATAAAGAGAACCAAGAGCAGCAGTCATCTGATTGGGTCAGTCGAGTGTACAGAGGATCGTGTGTGTGAATACTCATAAGCCTACTCGCAGGTAGGCTATAATTCACTCACTGTCACGAGATTTTAAAGTATGTTTTCCATTTTACCGTCATGGGCTGTCAGATTATATAGAGGCACCCCAGTGTCCTGGACATTGCGCTGAAATCTACAGTGCACTCCAAAAATATTAGGACAGTGACACATTTTGTTGTTGTTTTGGCTCTCTACTCCAGCACATTGGATTTGAAATGGAACAGTGACTATGAGGTTAAAGCGCAGATTTTCAGCTTTTAATTTTTAAATCCATATCGGGTGAGTTTTTACATCCATATCGGGTGAACCGTGTAGCAATTGTAGCACATTTTTTACACATCGTCCCCCCCATTTTAGAGCACCAAAAGTAATTGGACAAATTAACAAACTTAAATAAAGTCATCATATTTAATATTTGGTTGCCTATCCTTTGCATGCGATGACTTCATGATGTCTGTGACTAGGGAAATGATGGGAAAAATATGAGTCAACTTTGGCGGCCTCGACCTTGCATTCCGAGGCCTTTAAAAGAGTAGGCCTACAACATCAAAAGACTCTTGATATCTTATTTTCAGGTACTCTTACCAGCGATACTATAACGTCTCTGCATTTGAATGGATCTCTATGGGAATTTGGGGGTGGGACTAGATTAAGCTGCACATTACATGGCAATGGTATGGAACACATGGCAATGGTATGGCCCCTCGCTCTGTTAAAAATACTGTTTATGTATTGATTTACAATTAATATTTTGCTTCTACTTCACCACTGTGATGAGAATGTATTCTTCTGGCTCTCACCATGGAAGGCTTGTGTGTTAAAAGAGAAAATATAGCCCTATCATGAATCTGCATAGCACCGGCACCCCCCTCCTTTGCTGGTAGCCTACAGAGACGCATGCTGCTGTGGGTTGCGCTACCGCCCACTACAATGCGGAAACTTTCGCTGGGTTGTTCGGTTTTGCTGCGCAAGGCTCCCAATTTATTAGACCAACATTATATATCATGTAGCTACAGTAATACGATCGTAGCTAATTGAATCCTATAGCATAAGCTCTAGTCATACTATATATTTTTTTACTATAGTTCATTTTCATATGGGTGATGAGCTCCCTAGGTTTTTAGCTATAACGTTAGCTAGTTGTCAACTCCAGCTATTTCAGCCGGTTAGATCTTGCTGTGGTCACAGTTGGCCAGTTTCCGTGGGCTACGCTGTCACCAGCTGGATCGTTTGACTTGATCAGAACTAGGATGAAAGCTGACCGCTAATTTATCAGACCTAAGGGGAAATGTTTCAGTCTAGGCTATATGTTGTTGTAGTCTAATTGTTTTTATCGTGTTGTGGCTAACCTATGGGCAGAGTGGATAGGCCTAAGCAATGTTTATCTGTCATGCTGGCAATATTCTCTATTATTTTGAGTGTGTGAGATGGCAGTACATACCCTAAGCTAAATCAATGCATACATGCTTGTTATTAGCGCTGCAATAGCTAATAGCATAAATAGCCACTTGTGGTTTGTGCAAGGTTATCTGCGACCTTGTGTGCGTTAACTCCATGGAGTCTAAATTTCATGAGCACCCACACACAACTATTAAGCACCCCCGTAGCACCCCCAATCGAAATGTTCTGATGCTGCCCCTGCATCCAGGTAGTTTAGCTGAGAATTCACTACTTTTGTAGATATCCACTGCAGCTCACTGTGATATCACCCTGAAAGGACGGCACTCACTGGTACAAATTGTGGTACCTCAAGGGTCCATATTAGGATCACTATTATTCCTGTTATATATAAATTGTTTACCCACAGTATGTCAACATGCAAATTGTCTTCTATACACTGATGATACTGTACTTTTCTTCTCAGGCTCAGACTCAAATCAAATTAACTCCCTTTGTAATTGGTTACATTCAAACGATCTGTCCATAAATACAAATCACTCTGGCACATAGGCCTAGGATTCTCACCAATTGCCATCCCCTGCCACCCCCAAACGACGCCTCTGAAGCAGGGCTGTGTCGCCCAAATGTTCCACCTGCCCCCCCAAAGCCAAATCCAGAAAAAACTAAATCTGACAATATGAAGTCGGTGCCTTAGGCTATTAGAGCTACAGACGATTCAGCCAATCATAAAAATGCCTCATCGAAATAATATATTTCTCTAATATCTGATTGGTTTGTTTGGCCATATAAAATATGTAGATGTAGCGAGAGAGGTCAGTTTCTTTGATCAATCTATGTTGTCTCTTCTTGATAACTGTAACTGTTACGCATTGCTTAGGATATAGGCTAATTTTCGCTAGCCTAGCTTACTCAGTGAGTTCAAGAGAGTGGCGAGAGTCTCCGTCTGGGAGATTTGATTTTACATAGATTGATTACATGTTGCATCTAGCCTAGTTGTTATAGCTGCGATTCTGCAAAACATCTGCAGCATTGCATTAGCTGGCTGCATATGTGTGCGCGCGCCCGTGTGTGTGTTAGCTAGCCTGCGTGTTGGCTATAGTCAGCCCTACTTTCCTCAAACTTTGGAATACTTCACATATATTAAAATACACTATCATATCGGTCTCTCTCTCTATCACTCTCACGGCAAAACAGCGGCTGTCAATAGAGGCAAGCCCCCCGGCGTCTCAGGCATAAAAAAGATGGGGAGTATGGCTAAAATATGAATGAAAATGATGAGCCAGTTACAGTAACGTAGTTTCACATGTAAATAGAAAATAGCACAAAGAGACTGAAATGATGAAGGAATATAGCTCATCTTTTATATACCTGTTTCCATATAAGATTAGATAATGATTTGGTATTATTGGGCACAAATAAAGTTGTCCTCCTATAAAATTATCATATCCACTAATGTGCTGATTAACCTATACTTTAGCTTTATATGAAGCATCTCAAATCTCATCTAGGGCTTTGAAAAAAATAATCATATTCATAAATTCGACCTTTTATTTTTATTTATACCCTGTGTGAGGTTGTGTAGAAATGCAGGAAATGAGTTTTAAAAAGAAAATTGTTTTCTGGGGGAGGACCTCCAGAGCCCCCGCTACTTCATCCCCCCCTTGTGCCCCATCTCTTCATGCCCCCCCAATCAAAGCAGTCTATAAACAGCCCTGGTCAGAAGTGTCTTGTCAATTAATAATTGAATACAGAAACAATCTAAATTTGAATGGAATTTAAGTTAATCATTCACTTAAAATATGTTTTCAATATGATTACCAACCCAACAAGCTCAAAAATTAGCATAATTGGCTAGGTTAATTGGTGTCCATTCATCACATTAATTAATGCAGTGATTTTCAACCACTGTGCCGCGGCACACTAGTGTGCCGTGAGAGATCGTCAGGTGTGCCGTGGGAAATGATCCAACTTCACTTAATTAGTAACACTTTAGGTTGGTGGTGTGGCTCAGGATTTTTTTTTAATGTAAAAAATGTGCCTTGGTTCAAAAAAGGTTGAAAAACACTGAATTAATGTATTGTATTTTACAAACCCTAATTCCAAAAAAGTTGGGACAGTATGTAAAATGCACATAAAAGCAGAAAGCGATTTGCGCCGTAAACGTGGTCTCACCTGGCGGGCAGTGCAAGCGCGAATCGCAGTCTATTCTTATCCAAAAATTGCATTCTGCTCCAGTAAAATTTTATCTAGTGCCACCCCCCAATTCCCATAGAGATCCATTTAAATGCAGAGAGGTTATAGTATCGCTTGTAAGAGTACCTGAAAATAAGATATCAAGAGTCTTTTGATATCCTTTTATACCCAGTCATGATGGCATCATCTGGTTACCTGTTGTATGTTCTAAACAGGTGTTTTTTTTAACTTTCCAGTCTTTTTTTTTGCCCCGGTCCCAACTTTTTTGGAATGTGTTGCAGGCACCAAACTTGAATCATTATATATATTTACAAAAATCAATAAAGTTGATAAGGTAAAACATTAAATATCTTTTCTTTGTACTGTTTTCAATTAAATATATGTAAAAAAATTATTTACAAATCACTGCTTTCTGCTTTTATGCGCATTTTGCATACTATCCCAACTTTTTTGGAATTGGAGTTTGTATTATTATTTTATTAATTATTTTTAAAATAATAATAATAATTTAAAAAAATATATATTTATAGCTTTGGATCAGGAAAAAATGTATCCAACTACTTACTCCCTTTAAGATTAATTGGGCTCTGGTTTGGACAAGGAGTAGAAGGAGATAACCATGGGAATGCACATAAAGCATGGATATTGGATAGTCTTAGGAACCGGCTTCTTTCCAAATACTCCAAGTCAGGACAATGCAGGAACACACTCACACAACAAACACTTTACTAGAGTATAAGTAAAAGTTTATTGCAAATCACACTGGCCAGTGGGAAGATCACCAAGACACAGCACAAATTGCGGTCCAGTAACCTTCGACGCACTGGTCATCTAGCCAAGCTTATATACCCTCGGAGGCCTTGAGCTTGACGCACATGTTTACATCATTGGTGAGGGCCTATCTTCTAAATGTTCCCAAAAAACACATGGTTTGTTTGTCAACACACTTCATTAGTCACAGCCGATACACGATACACAAGACCGGGGCGCCTTGATGTCCGGAAAGGAGGGGGGTGCAACCTATCCACTCTGCCCCTCTCCCCAGTCGCACAATTTACACCCCAGGCACCAACGGCCAGCCCTCACCTGCTATTCTAAATCATTGTTTAACACAGAAAAGTCAAACTACTCTTTCAGGCCAAGACTGTGAACCCATCAATACATACATAAAAGTTTATTTAAAGTTGCTTTAGATTTTTTATTTTTTACACTGTACTCATTGTTCCAGTTAGCGACATGGTATCAGGTGAATGTGCTACCTAAATCTCAGTTATTAAAGTTTTTATTAAAGCCCACAATGTGAAAGCATAAGATTGACTTAATTTGTATTAAGATTAAGTTAATGAGAGGCCATTGTAAAGCGCTTTGGATAAAGGCGCTATATAAGTGCAGTCCATTTACTATTCACCATTATTATTACTTTCAATGTGTTTTAGTTTTGGTCAAGTCTTTGCGGGGAACATATTACTTTTTTCATACGCCATTGAGTGAACTAGAAAAAATCAAGCAAAGATTGTAATATGACTACAGATAGTGACCCTTTGATGATACTCAGAAAAAAAAACTTTTATCCTTTTAGACCTCAGCTTAGGTGAATTGCTCTGTTTCTCAGTTTTTATGAAGGCACTTGTGCTAAAAAAAACAAAACAGAATGTGTTCTCTGTCTTCATGCACTACACTACTACTTCTTGAACCAAAGACTATAATGAGGCTCAGATTTATAGTTTTCAGTATATGTAATTCAGCAAACTGACTTCTTCCTGTTGCTTTCTTGATATACATTATTAGAGATATAAAAGTGCTGCACTCATCTCTTCTTACAGCAAGCAATCTGACCCAAAACCGGTGTATGGCTGTCAACCACACATAACTCTAGAATGTTACTGTATTCAGCCAGAACACAGGTACATGAAGAAACCGATTAACGTGCAATTATTTCTGAATTTAATAGTCATGGGAAAACGTATGGAAATTTAACTCATTGATTACCCATTTCAAACCAACTCTAAACTGGGAAACTAATGGTTTTTGTTAAATTGACTGATTATAAGGCTAATTGTCATTTGACTCAGGGTGCCTGCATTACATGTAATTTAAAGTGCACACACAATCTTGCAACTTTCAGCAATGTCAATTTTTGTTGTTTGAAAGGTAGATTGTGTGCACAGAAGCTGAATGGCTGTAGGTTTAATTCCAACATTTTAAAAGAAGGGTCCTTATCGGCTCTCTGCTTGACTCTCAGCATTAGATAAATCAGTGGGGGTAATGACCCTTGATGTACAGGTGCTCTGCCCAGTTTTTATGACTAACTGCTTCACACAATAGAAGTTGGAGGATGCTCCAGTCCAATGAGCCATCCAGATCAGTCAAGATGTCCTCATTTGTGTAGAGATAATGTCATCTGACTTTCAGTTGAAATGGTTCATAAAGCACTTCACACATGACATAGATAATTTTTTTGGCTTATAAGCTGCCAAAACCCTGGCATGCCACCATCTGCTAACATTTAAACACTGGCATTGAAGAGTGGATTCTGCTTTAGGAGCAGACTGTAAAAATCCATTTGGCATAGATGCAACTCTATTAAAGCCTTCTCTGGTTTGCCTGAATTTGCTTGAAACTGCTTGTCTGTCTAGATCACTTACAAAAAACTTCCGTTATGTACTCTGATATCATGCTTGTACCACTGAAAAAAAAGTAACTGTACCTTATCCAAGGTGTCCCTAGGAGTAAAAAAATGCCTTCCTATGTCTATGAAATATGATATAATTAATGAAGAGACAGACTTATTTATTTATTTTATTGCAATGTAAAAATAAATTATTCATGGCGCTATAATTTAACATTTCTAAAGTGTTATACATTACAGTCAGTATAAATATAGACGTTTCATGAAATGTTTCTTTTGGTTAATGCACGGAAACTACCAATATTATTCAAAACATTTATTTTTAATTAAATAAACATATCCAGCTTGTTAAAAAAATATATTATTGTGATTTTGTACTGAATCAAAAAATGTGAATGTATTGGTAATGCACAAGTAAACACGCACGCACGCACACACACACACACACACACACACACACACACACACACATATATATATATATACAGTTGAAGTCAAAGTTTACATACACTTAGGTTGAAGTCATTAAAACCCATTTTTAACCACTCCACATATTTCATGTTTGCAAACTATAGTGTTGGCAAGTCAGTTAAGACATCTACTTTTTGCAAGACACAAGTAATGTTTCCAACAATTGTTTACAGACAGATTATTTCACTATATTACAATTCCAGTAGGTCAGAAGTTAACATACACCAAGTTGACTGTGTCTTTAAATTTTTTATATTTGGTCGCATATCCTTTGCTTGCCATGACTGCCTGATGTCTGTGACCCAACAACATCAAAGACTCTGGTACTCTTACAAGCGATACTATAACAAATCTGCATTTGAATAGATCTTTATGGGAATTGGGGGGTGGGACTAGATTTAGCTGAAAATTTTTCTCCTGTAACTGTTTTCTCCTGTCCATCTGTTGTCACTTTCATTTGCATCAAAGCAGGTGCAATTGATTCACAATTGTTTATGCTTCTTAACTGGACAGAATGATATCCCAGAAGTTTAATTGACTTGGTGTTATACTGTGTTGATTAAGTGTTCCCTTAATTTCTTTGAGCAGTGTATATATATACACACATTTATTAAAAAAATATATTGGCCCTTTGAAAACCTTATTTATCATTGACTCTTATCCATCATTTGAAAATTAGCTTTTTAAACCTTTTGACATCTATTGTTTGAGCTTGAATATAAAGCAACGCAGTAAACCTTGCAGTCAACAGTCCGTAATATAAAATAATTCTGACTTGATGCACACTTTGGCAGCTGAAAACTGGCTCATGGCATTGTTAAAATCAACTTAATTGTCAGTATTAATTAAAGGAAGAGCAGAGTGTCTCTCTTGGGACATTGTTGATCATAGAACGTTTTTAATTAAAGACTACCTGCTGAAAGAGCTGAGAGCTAGTGACTTCTACAGGAATGGTTAGCTAGCTTGTCTGTCAGTTAGCAGCACAGATCATTATTGCATAAAGGCAATTTGGGTTGGTATAGTTGCAGGTGAGACTGGGGGTTGCATGTTAAATGCATGCTAAATGGATTACCTACACGACAATTGTGGCACTTATAAACTCTGTGTTTGGAATAGTTGTCATGTATTACTAATAAAGATAGAACACATACTTTGTTGTTTCCACTCATAGTTTGCTTGCAAGAGCAATGAATGTCTGAGTTAAGCAATCTCACTGCACTAGGGGGTCTGTGCAAAGGGGTTCAACAGGCTTGATCTAAAAGTAAAATTTTCACCTCTTAGCAGCAGTGGGCTCTGTTGTGTGTTCACCCCCCCCCCCCCCCCCCCCCCCCCCCCCCTAATGCCGACTGTTTATTGAGATGGTAGGCATGCCATCTGCTAAGTTACGCCTTGGCAGGGCATACCCCACAACTGTGCAGCACTGAAAGTTTGCCATTTTGGGGGGTTTCCCACCAATATAACTACAATAACCAGAGTCTCACTCCTTACCAACATTAGCTTAATACAACAGAAGTATTAAATTGTTCTTATGCCCAAGTAATTATACCTAGGAAATTTGAGTTGCATTCTTAATTTCCATTTAAACCTATAAGCGTTATTACTTTAAAAGCTAAATAATTCGATTTCTATTTTCAATACTTTATTAATGTATTTTTACAGTAGCAGCTCATGTTCCATCAGAGAATGAGCAGTTGAGTGTGATGCATTTATTTAATTTGTATAATACAGCACCACAGTCTTCAATAATCAACTATTTGTTGTGGCTGTTGTACTTCTGTGAATCCAGACCTTTTATTAGTGAAATGAGATTTGAGGCCACACATCAATTAGTCACTAAGTCAACAGTGAAACAGCATTGATGTGAGCAGGCCTGACTGTATGAACAAGGGATGGGGCTTTCCAGCTACCACATGGCATGGATGACTAAACAGGGATTTCTAGTTTCTAATCTAGATTTATTTGATCTGTTTTTGTGGTACTGCATAGATAGATATTTGAATACATTTCAATAAACAAAAAAAGAAAAAAAAATCACACTGAAGGGAATGGTAATAAAAGTACTTCTTGCGGGTCCATAGATGCCCATGATGTCCATGACTAACATATGCTGTTTGAATAGCCAATTAAAAGGCAGAAGGGGAAGGTAGGTTCTTCCATACATGAATAGAGGATGGCTGAATTTGCATTCCTATTGGTGAATTTGAAAGTCATTGTGCTTTTTGCTTTCCAATGGCAATTGATTTTGAAATTTCATCTGTTACTACTCAGTGGTCTATTATGTATTATGTGTGAAATAAGTATTACTTTTGCATTGCAGTGTAAGTTTCTGTGATCACCTTTAGATGGAACTCTATTGACAGTTGTATGAACTTCCAGGAGGCCTGTTGATGTAGGGAACATGGTCTGGTATGATCCTTGTGGTCCACATTAGTTTCTGTCCATAGTATTATTCTTGAATAAATTCACAGTGCTTTGGTTGATGTAAATGGCACTTCATAAAACTAAACAGGTAAAGCTTGTCCTTCAGGCAGACATGTATTGAACAAATAAATTTAAATCACACTTGTCTTTTGAACTAGTACCATTCACATTACTCTAATTCAACAGAACTGTCATCCCTTTGAACACGGTTATTGTTTGGTACTGCTGTCCATCTCTGTTCATGTGGGAATATTTTCTCATTTTAGTTATCTAAATAATTTTCAAATATAACATATATCACCCTTCGGTGTAATTAAATGTGTCAGTCATGTTAAATGCAACAAGTGAAGTTTGTTATATGATTTGTAAGATCTTCAACTCTCCTAGGATTGAATTTGTCACAGTTGGATGTTGTAGACTCATGTCTTTGATTAGCTGATGGAGAGAGGCTTGACGGTGTTGATATTTGAGTTTCATTGCAGAGTAAAAGTGGTGGCAGTTTAAAATACAAGCCCTCTCTATTTACTTTGCTCTCTGCTAAAATTTCTTTCCCTTCCTTGAGGCTCTGCTTCTAAGCCCTCCTCACACTTTGATACTGTTTCATACTATCAAAGTATAACGGGATCAAAAACATATGGGCACACGTCAGTCTGGGCCTCAAATGGTGGGGGGAACACAAGGGAATTTCTAACTGCCTGATAGGTTTGTTTCCAGGCCCTGTGAAACACAAGTTATAAATAGCCATTTCAAATAATTTCAGTTGTATGCTGTTGATAACTCTTGAAAAAAACTTTCCATCTCCATGTCTTTGTTATTCTCCCACTTCAGTAGGGTTGTAAAAAATAGGGGACCTTTTTGAGGTTTTTTGATGTAATTTTGTAAATTCTTAGGTAATTTTGGAAATTTATGCTGTTAACAGTATTTTTCATAAATCGCAAGTATTTCGTTGGTTTTTTATGTATTGGGTCTTATTGAGGGATCACTACAAATACTTTGCACACATCGTTATGGAGAAAACCATGGGTTTTAAGGGGCAATTCCTCCTAAAAACAACATTAACCTTATTTAACGGATCAAGGCGCAACTAATCTCTCTTTGTGGCTGGCAAAAAAGAAATTCTGTATTGAGATATTTGAATATAAAGTTTGGTAAAGGTATACGTCATTTTGACGTATACCTCTACCACTTCCTCATTTTTGAAAGACTGTGGGCGTGTAAATTACATAGGCACGTAGGCGGAGCCAGCGAGAGAAGAAATGCGTGTGTGAGTAGGGACACATTGTAGATTAAGCTATTATAACGTTTAGGAAACTTTCATTTCCAACCATAATGGCACGCAAAATCAACCTTCACATACCTCAAATGCAACGTCACAGCCTTTTCAACTTTCACATACCTCAAATGCAATGTCTTCCGCATTTTAGGGGACCAAAAGTAATTGGACAAATTAACATAAAGTCATCATATTTAATATTTGGTTGCATATCCTTTGGTATGCCATGACTTCCTGACGCCTGTGACCCAAACACATCAAAGGACTCTTGATATCTTATTTCCAGGTACTCTTACAAGGGATACTATAACCTCTCTGAATTTTAATGGATCTCTATGGGAATTGGGGAGTGGGTCTGTAAATTACACAGGAATAGTATGGAACACATGGTTGGCTAACTGGCTATAAATCCTGAAGGGTCTGATAATCACTGTTCCATTTCAAATCCAATGTGCTGGAGTACAGAGCCAAAACAACAAAACTTAAAAACTGTCCAAATACTTACGGGCTGCACTGTAGGCTACTTAGGCTACTGAACACATATTGAAGCTTATTGAACACTAATTCACACACTCTCGCACTTAATGGGACTCCATAACATTAGTGCTTTGCATCTATGACACTGTCCTTGTTTTCAAATTCAGATTGTTTAATAAAAAGCATATTAAATAAGGAAACATAAATTCAAAGATATATTTTAGTAATTTCCTTCCAGAAAATTAGATAGGCCTTATGTAACCTCATTTTAATGCAAAAGATGTTCCTATTAAAAAAACTTGACTTGCTTGACCTAGGCTAATTATTTATCTCAACCACAGCTTGCTTCATCCTCAGAAAGAGACTGTAGAATCTGGACAATCCCCCGCAGATTCAATTTGTGTGGTGTCATCTTTGATGGGCTCAAAGAGTTTCAAGATTGACTGAATAACCACCAGCTTTTCAACTCTTTAGTTTGTCAGCCTGTTGTACACTCTGCTGTATGTTCCACCAAACAGGGACCAGTTCCGCTCGGATGAAGCTGATGTTGGAGGGATCTGGATAATAATCGAAGCAACAGGGTACATGGCTGGTTGATGCCTTGATGTGTTTGGCTGCCTCCCAGATGGCATCAGCACTCCACAGCCGTTCCTTGCAGGAAAACTTATCCAAATTTATAAGAGATTTTTCTCTTTTCTAGATTAAGGTGCTGTGCAATGGCAGTGATTGTACTATATGTTGCAGAAACCTGCTCTCCTGAAAGGACCTGGGCCTGTTCAGCACATTTTCTTTGTTTATTGTTTTCTTCAACCTTTTGTGTTTTATTAGCTTTGTTTAAGCATGAGATTGTTATAGTGAGTGGTGATTTACCCTGGAAAATCTCCTAAAATTACCAAATGTTACATTCTGGAACATTCCCTCTCTTTGCAACCCTACATGTCAGGTTAAGAGGATAGTTCATGCTATACCTTGTTTGTACCTTGCTAACCTAGTTTGCTATACCTTGCTAAGTGGCCTGAATTTATACTCCTAAAGGTGTTGTTAGTTTAGCGTAATTTGTCGTGGCCCAACATCCATATTCAGTTTCAAGTTATTATTATTATTTTGTTCATAAAGCATGGGAGACTGTATCACTGTTTGATATAGTTGACATCTTTATAAGAAGAACAGACATGGCCAGGCATCATCAAGGCTGTGACTTGGAGGATTTTTAAATGCACAGTCATCAGGTAGATCTTTATTTCCATAGGGCTTTGTTTTACTTTTAACCTGATAGTTTCTATTAAAGAATAATTTAAATTAACATTAATTATTTCCCTAATCACTCATCACCACCATAGGTTTATAGCAATTACTGTGTGCTGTGTTACAGTAGAATTAAATAAATATATTGCTCTTCTTTGCTCTGGCTTACACCAGGCGTTTTGCTTTGTAAGCTATTTTGTCATTTTAATGAGACACTTGTCCAGTATAATTTCAAGCACAGTTGTACATCATTTGTGGGTTACAGCAGGAGCACAGCCAGCCCCTCTTTGAATTAATGTTTACTAAATGATACTAATGACAACACAATGTGTCTTTGAACTAAAAACGTCAACCTTCAGTTTTTGGGTACTTTGTCTTAATTTGTTGGTGCCCAATAGCTGAGAATTTGACTTTAATGATGTTATTAGGTGTTACGTTTCATGTACAACATTTTATATATCTCAATGCTTGTCCACAACTATTTATTAAATTTTGAACTGCTGAACCTATTCCAGCTAATTATTCTTCCTTTGGGAGAAAATACATGCATTGCCAATACTGTATGCCACAGAACATGGCTGAGGACTTGAGCCTGCAGATGAAAGATGCTTAGCTATCCAGAGCGTTTAATTGTTTATCAGCATGGGGTCCAGTAGTTGGCAGTTTGAATGGGCTAGCTTCACTTCAGTCATCACCATTTACAGCATCTATAGTATATCGCTATGATAATTGAATCCAGTTTCTCTATGTTGTTGGCTTCCTTTGAAGACAAATAGAGGTACGTACTGCTAACTCAGCTATTAGGTGCAGAAACATACATTATCCCCACGTCTTGCTTTCCACCTGTAGCATATCAATCTCAGAGATCACCGCATGTTGTCATATTTGCAGACTGCATTATAGACTCTCCTTTAACAGCCCATGGTTTCTCCAGGCTGCAATCTCTAAGCCTATGCAATGATAGACAAACTAACAGCAAGTAAACAACTGCCTTCCAACAGTTATATACCTATAAAATCCTGAACATAAATACAAATTGCTGGTACTTTAAATATTTGCTATTGCAATGTATAAATGTTTGTCATAGAACAATCTAGACTAGTTTAAGGTAGGAGGAATAGTCTGTGTACTGTGGTGGTGAATTTATGCTGTTGTAAAGTTCAAGACATATCCACATAGCTTCTTTTTAAATGTATTCTTTAGCTGGTTTAACCCATAAATACGCAGCTTAAGTTAAATCATAATGAATAAAAAAATAAAGCATGCACTTATATTAATATTATTCACTAGCAATGACTGTTTTCGTGCCTTGACTGCACCCACTCAACACACTGAATCTCTGATGGTTCTCACTTAGGGCTTTATCCAGTCTTGGGAGATTTACGCACCTGCTTAAGCCTTTTGCTAAATTGAAGTTACACGTGTATTTTTTAAACAGGTATTCAGACTCAGCTTGCACACATGCTCATCTTCAATACTGGAAAGTGCTTCCTTGTGCGCACTGGAAAAATGTAATTTGCTCAGGTTAAACAAACTCCTACGGGTGAATAAAGAATTATGTCACTGGAATTCCACATGCACATAATTTCTCGTATCTCACTGCTCTATGCACAGATGAGACCTTAACTACAAAATCTATTAAATTAATTAATAGATTCACAAAAAAAGTGTTCACCTTAAAGCTCGGGGTCTCCACCCAGTTGGACGTGCCCGGAACACCTCCAATTGCCATTGTTTTAATCCGAACATTTTTTCTAACTTTTTATAGCTAGACCCAGAACCCGATGGAGAGATTATATATCTCTCCTGGCCTGGGAACGCCTCGGGATCCCCCAGGAGGAGCTGGAAAGCGTCGCTGGGGAGAAGGACGTCTGGAACCCCCTTCTTGGCCTACTGCCTCCGCGACCCGACTTCGGATAAGCGGCTGATGATGATGATGATGAATTAATAGTTCCTGTGCATGAGTCCTTATTTATAATTGTTTTCTAATTGAAATAGTAGCCTATTAAACAAGAGGAAGCCCCTTTCATGCTTTTTTATTTACATAGGCAGTTTAGATTTAAAGCCAATATATTATTTATATTTGACCAACATGATGAGTGCATTCCTCTGGCTCTTTCCTTGGAAAGCCTGTTTGTTGAAATGAGGGGGAAAGTGACCATTTATTGAAGCTGCAAGCCACCTCAGAAAGGTTTTTATTTTATTTTTAAAATCTCTCTCCACCTTACATTTTTTATTATCATATGAGTAAAATAGATTATTCTCAGACAACCTCCCACCAGTAGTGTAGTAGAGGGTATATGCGGGTATACGCAATATACCCACTTCTTTCTTAGTGGGCATAGTGGGCATCACTTCTTATTCTTCACTGGTGCACATATCAATTAGTAGTCATAGATTAGCAAAATTAGAGTATACCCACTTATCCAGGCACTAATACACCACTGGCTTCAATCCTATAGAGTCCATAACAATGCACTGGCTAGCATAAATAAAAGGAAGTCAACGGGAGAGGACAATTGAGATCCTTGCCTTTTGTGTCTCAGTGCTCATATAATTGCCTTACTACTAACCGACATTTTTAATCTAACTTTTATTTCAGGTAGAATGCCAAACTTATGGAAGGCAGGTCAGGTTATTCCTCTATATAAAGGTGGTGATACCAGTGACTTAAATAATTATCATCCAATTTCAAAACTTTTCTGTTTGGCCAAAGTCCTAGAATCATTAGCTAACTCTCAGCTATGGGCCTTTTTGAAAATTAATAACATTTTACAACCACAACAATTGAAAACTCTTTATCAACCTATTCAAGGCATTTGACACTGTTGACCATCATATTTTATTGAATAAGTTATCCTCCATTGGATTGGATGAACTTTCTCTGAACTGGTTTCATGCATATCTTTCTGGGAGGACTCAGTTTCTTGTTGCTGATGGTATTAAATCAAGCTCTCTTGAAATTAGTAAAGGTGTCCCACAAAAGTCTATTCTTGGTCCACTTCTATTCACACTTAATATAAATGACATGGTATTCTCAACACCGCAATGTCATTTTTTATGCGGATGATACAATCTTGTATGCCACTGGCTCCACACTTAACCAGGCTATTACTAACTTAGTCTGCCTTTGATTCTTTTCAGTTATCTCTTATTAACCACAAGCTTGTTTTAACTTTTGATAAGACAAAATGTATCTTATTTTCAAAAAATCTATTTGGAAATACTTCTAATATTGGCATTCATACACTTCATGGTACCCAAATTGAAACTCTAGAATCTTATAAATGTTTAGGAATTTGGCTGTGTGGTAGATTTTCCTAGTGCCAGAATATGTAAGAACTTTCAGAATTACGGAACTCGATTCCGTTCGGCTGCAAAACGGCTGTTAAATTACAGCGTTCGCTTTTTTATGTGGAGCTCTGTCTGAAGATATTCACATTGAAAGCCAGAGGTCCAGATGGAGCAAGGTAGGTACTGTCGTTTGCCGTGAAACCTGTCTGGTTTGTAACGTGAGTTTTTGCTATCAATCTGTCTGTTAGTCGAACTGTGTCCGAATCTACTGCATCCTCCTGTAGATAAGGTAGGCTAATGTTACTGCTTACTGTTCAGTGACATACAGTATCAGCGAAAACCTAAGCATAATAAGTATATCATTTGTGGATTTAAAGTACACTACATTTAGATAACATTTCGCCTACTTAACAACTTTCTCACAGCTAGCATACTCAATAGTAGCCTATTGAAGGGCGTTGATTCAGACCGATTCGGACACATCCTTTGTTTAGCAGAAACCAAGTTAGCTAACAGTTAGTACACTGATCAGATTCAGAAGGCAGCAGTGGAGGTGTGCTATTAATGCGAGCATTGCTATTCTGGGTGCAACAGCTGTTTCGGTGGAGAGGAGGGTATGGGTTCGCGAGCGTAGCCAGCACTGGTGGAACCATATTGTGCAGGATTTCACGGATTCCGACTAGGTGCTCATTTTCCGCATGCAAAAGCACACATTCAATCACATTTGTGAACAGCTACAGCCTTGTATTTACCATCAGCGTACCACAGAACAGTTATGTGCCGCGTACTACTAATTTCTGAGCCTATATATGGGCATGTTTAAAGACGTTTTTCCGGTGAATGTGTCTTGAGAAGTCTGATTACGTCCAGACTACAATCAATTCCAATCTCAAAGTGTGCTAGGCCACCTCCAGACCAGGCCGGTTTGACAGATCCGACCCTAATGAGGACAAAATCAGATTTGTGCGTGTCCAGATCTGTCACTTAATGCAGCCTAGCGATATCGGATGCCAGAAGTCGCATTGAAGTGACTAGTGTAACCGTAGCCTTTGAGAGCTGTTTTCTCAGGAAAGTGTTTTACAGTTATAAGGTATATCTTCTTCAAATATATGCATATTGCAGTGTATGAGATGTCATTTGAAAGCTCAGGATCTGTACTTTCATAAACTATAAAAACAAAAAGATTACCCCGTGCTACTTGTGGACCATTTTACCAGCACCAATCATGTTATCTCATTTGTACAAGTTATTAAGGTGTTTATGCGAGATCTCATTTATGCGACGTACTAAGTAGTTTGTACGATATATTATCACATTTATACGAGATAGTAAGTTGTTTGTACGAGATATTTTCTCATTTTGAGTATGCATATTTTTAGTGTAATTAAAGGTATTTTAATTTGAACATGGGGGGACAGGGTGTCAAACACTTAAAAAATATAGACTAACGTTACTCTGAAAAATGTTTGTCGTCTGTGTTTTTAACATTGTTTTCATTGTATATTGGATGAATGATGCATCTATTATAGAGATAATATTAATTGGCAACAGGTGGTGGTATTTATTGTATTTTATTAGAGATTAAATACATAGTTCATCTACAAACTGATATTTTACAGTGCAATTGTAGGCTATCGATAATAGGAGAGATTCTCATTCTCCTCAGGAGAGGGCCTTATGCTTTCGCGAATGTCTGATTTTCACATTGTAATAAAAGAGTCCCAAATACAAATGCATCGCTTACATATAAGGGGCAAGGGCGCTTATATAATTTTTCTGCAAATGCCTTGATTTCACATGTGCTTTCATTTAATTGTTTCTTTGATTAAAGTATCATCGTAGTGTAGTCAGAGAAATGCAGTATAATTGGAATTCCAGAGCCAGTATTTTTGTTCACCAGAGGACATGTGCGTAACCCTGAGCAAATTTAAATTTTCTAGTGCAAGGAAGTGACTGCCAACATTAAAGATAAGCATGTGCCCAAGGCGAGGATAAGTAGATGTCTAGAAAACATGCTTAACTTTGCGAAAATGCTTAAGACGTAACTCTTCCAAATCTGAATAGGGCTCTAAATGCAATTGGTCTGTATTCAATAAACCTTTAACTTTGACTCACAATTTTCACAAACATAATTTGACAAGATAATCAATCACACATATACATTGAAATATTTTGCATTGGAAATTTACGTTTGCATTTAAATGAGTCAAAGTATTGAATCCAGGTCCCTGTTACTTTCAGATATCCAACTCCCAAATATTGATTATTTAATTTGACATGTTATAGCTGTCTTTTAAGATGCAGTACCCCACTTGCAAGGCACATTAAGCTGCCAATGAGAGCGCCTATGAGAGCGCCTATGAGAGCTTGTTCCTGCCATGCAAATATTGTTTTGTTTGCAATTTAATGCTGCTTGAGATATTTCTCAGAAAATCAAAGATGACCGTTACATTCCCGATCTTGCATTTGTCTACTAAATACCTTGTCAAGAAAGCACAAAATATTATTTTCCTTTATCCACCGTCAGCCTGTTATTTATTGGAAACACTTCCAAGGCTCTATAAGGTAATGTTTCTTGGCTTTTGTATCTGACAATGTTATGTTGCGTAATTCCCTAGACTGAGTACACAGTCAGTGCTAGCAAAGCGATTGCAGCTTTTAAGGTTCCCATAGGTATTCTGCCCTGGATTTTAAGTGCAGCCAGCATACACTGTACCTTCACTGAAATTAAAAGCATCCCATCCTCAGTGCTGAAGTGATTCTGTCTCAGTGGACATCTCAACTATTTTAATTATATCTGGATGATCTCCTCAAGATTTAGCCCTCTGATTTTATTCTTTTACAGGCATTGCAATATAATTTGATGCAACACGCAACTGCTTAATATATTGTTTGTAATAACTATTTGTCCATTTCTTCACGCATGCAATCTGCATTGTGTTGGCTTGTTCTCTTAAAACAAGTTTTTGCTTGCAAAGAATATGCTGTACTGTAAACTGGGAAATGTGGTTCTAATAGGTAAAAAATCTCACCAAAAACATTTTCAACAAAAAACACTACTTACATACACAGCATGTACTCTATACACCTTTAAAAAAATAAATACAATAAAAAAATAATTATTTTAAATACATACTCAGTGGGCGGGACTACGGAGCTCTATAGAGTACTCAAGTGACTACGTCACACTGGTTTCGGAAGTAAATTCCCCACAAATTTAGAGCATAGACATTAACTAAAACTTTTAAACCATTTCTAGTGATTATGTCTTACCGTCAATTTCCTGGATTGTTCAATATAACGCCCGCTCGCAATCATTAATCCATTATTAAAAATGTTTTTTATTGGAACATGTGATATATGGTCTATCCTTATACCAAACAGGCTAATCCAGGAACGTTTCGGCTAATTCTATAAATCAGATTTCAAGAAATAGTCGATAGTCTCCAAAGCCCGTTCTATCTGTCATAGGGAATTTATTTCCGAAACCAGACTCCGCCCATGTCTGACGTACTCACGTTTTTGTTACGTTTTTGACAGCCTTTCCTTGCCCCAGGCCTTATTTAGAGCCACAGGCAGGTGGAGGAAATCAGGCCATCAGCAGCTGATCAAGGTGACGCTCTCACCAGGGTGAGAGAGAGAGAGAAGCACAGGATGACCAGAATGGGGTAGTAAAGTCAACAGTAACACATTTTACAATGCTTTATCTGTCTTGTGCTATTGAAAATGTATGCAGTAACTGAAAATATACCCTCACCTAATGACTGAGGGTATGATATCCATTCTGGCCACCATATGATATAGTTACTTCCGGGGTTTCCCTG
This sequence comes from Ilyophis sp. 1 JC-2022, assembly GCA_022702515.1. NCBI lineage: Eukaryota > Metazoa > Chordata > Actinopteri > Anguilliformes > Synaphobranchidae > Ilyophis > Ilyophis sp. 1 JC-2022. The sequence goes on from CM040405.1 coordinate 28,104,526, forward strand.
AGTATATTAGGGAGCATACTTTTCAAGAAGTATACAAACATTTTGGTCGAATAAATATGAGGCGCAGCTTTGTTTAAAAAAATTAAGTGCAGCTTCGCAGACATTTTCCTTCAATAACAACAAAAACAACATGTGACATGGCCGCAAGGGTGGGACGTCTTATGACACTTCCACAGTATGGTTGGAATTTTTTTTTGCTTACTGCACGTCACGTACTCAACAGTACACATTAAACAGCACACATCTGCCAGTACACAGGAGACAGTAAATAGGGCTCTGATTCGGACACAGCCATGGACAAACAGACAGACACAGTCTTATTAAACACAAATGATTAAATAACCGTCCCAAGGTAAAAATTGGTAACATTAAACTAGTCTGTCAGAAATGTATTTTACTTCAGCATAATTGCAAATGTTTTCCCAATAGTACAGCCCTGTCAGTATTTCAGCTTAAAACACCCCAGTTTAGGGTTGCACTCCACAGATGGCTTGAGGTCATGCAACTTATCTTTTGGAGAAATATAACTCCAATAATTTATATTAATAAATGAAGACATCCTGTTTATCTGCAAAGACTTGGTGCCCAGTGCTGCAGCTACCTTTATTTATATTTATAGAGCCTTTCCATGAGTCAAAAAATGTATTAATGAAATGGAACAGGAGTGTTTAGACAACTCACAGCAGAAGGATAAGAGTAACATGTATTTTTCGTATTATAAATTTATAGCAGTCCATTTTTAATTCCGTGCTTTAAGATTGTGTCCTTTTACATCTTCAACCTGACTTTGATGGATCCTGGTTAGGGGTTTAATTATTTCAAAACTTTTCAGCTATTTCTCATCTGTTGGATTTCATACCAGGTTTTTAAAAAAAAACTCTGATAGCTTTACCTTTTAATGGATGAATTCTAATCCTGTGGGAATGCACCATGCAGTGTCATCAAATACACAGGGTCATATTTTTAGCGCTCAGCAGATTATGGCTCTAGAAAGCACTTATAAGTCCATGATTGTGCAGAACTCATCTACTGCAAGGTCTATGTCCCTGCTCAGAGCTTACTCTAAGATGGGTACAATAGGTCTCAGGCACACCCCTTGCTCTTTTTGTGGCTTTTCCAACATCTAAATGTCAGCTCTGAATGATTGAACAACCTTTAAAAGTGAATGGAGGAATCAATATGCAGTCAAGCACATATTTATTTATATAGAGTGAACAGTAATCATAAAGGAAGATTTGGCATCCCACTCCCTTCTTGCTTCTTGTGATCTATGACTCAGAAATGTAATTTACATGGCAAGGAATGCAGTACTTACAAGAAAGTATATTCATTTATTTAGGTATGGAAGAAGTTGACATTCTCAGTGTTTGAACACACGATAGGGGCAGTTCAACTTGGATATGAATGGGATTTCTGCCCTGGATCAAGTTTCTCTTCCTGTGCAGTAGGCATAGCAGGTTAAAATAATCAATACGTAATAATATGTTATTTTTTTACCACGTATCATCCATTCACATGTCCATATTTGTCATTTGTTGTCTTATATCAAACAGATATAACTTTATTCACACAATGGAAAATTCTCATACACTTAAGTCATGTCTGATTCATCAACGTTACATAAAGCAAAGATTTTTCCAGTTGACAAATCCCACTTGACTCTAAATTCCTGAGCATGTATATCTAAGATGAAAAAAAAATTCTAAAATGATTTATTATATTTATTAAGGCTCTGAAAAATCCATCTCAAAGTCAGCAAATAAACTCCGTCTTGAAAAGACTCAGGATTGTAGGGGTGTGGTCTAAATCCACGCCCTCAACCCGAGTGCTATCGACGTCATCCAGCCCTACATGTTTGAACCACAGAACTGTTCTTATACAGTTCTGTGGTTTGAACCATATGTTTGAACCCGGTGAGGAATTAATGCAATCCATTCAAAGTAAAATACAGTGCGGCTGCTATCAAGAGATAAATATCACACGCAAGCTCGCAATAAAAGTTAACTTAACTTAAACGCTAAGCCCTTGATCTAACATTAGTCTATTTAAAGCAAGCTAAATTGCAAGGCGACGTTTCACCAAATGCATGTTCCACACAAATTATTAAATAATGGTATTTAAATTTATTTAAAGGCCCATTCATTAATTTCGGTTGCTAATCGAACAATAATTACGCGCATGGCAACTAAGTACTTCGGTGGATAATGGTTCTCGTCTATTTTTGTTATTGTAACCAGCCACTGAACAACAAATACGTCAAAACCATTTACAAGGCATAGTTTATTAGGCAAAATCTTAACTATCACCTTTCGATTATTATCTCACAAATGAGCAGTGCACCAAGTAAAAACAACGTGTGAGTGATTAATTTGTTTCCATGCTGAGCTGTGCAAGGAGCAAGCTAATGTCACTTGCGAGCACCACAGAGGGATGGATAAAAAGGTGAAAGATTGGGAGAGGGATAAAATTGGTATAGGGATAAGGAGAGCGGGAAAAAATAAACACTTTATTTAACTATTCCAAATCCAAATGCTGATAACGCGGACAACTATTCTCAAGGGCAAAAAAAAACAAGTGTTTGTTTGACTTCAGACAGGATTTCTTAGTCGAACAGGATGGTTTTATTCGCCTCAAGGAGGAGTTATGTAATGAGATCAAAGTATGTATTGGTTGAGGTTTCACATCTATGTCACCATGGACCCATTTGGACTCCACCCTTTTTTCAGCATACAGGAATAAAAATAAATAGATAGACTGAAATTAAAATTAAAATTTAATTAGACTAAACTTGATACAATGGGTAAAAAAGCACCTTAAAATTGTGTTCAGATTTAAATTAAATTTTATGTCATCAGAAAGCCATGTCAAGCAAGGTTGATTTAATTTCTAAAATGTTAAAATTTCCCTCACACAATGCATCAACAATATCTACTATGTGCAAAGTCTCATTTGTGCAAGAATTCTTACATAAGGTGTTGCGTAACAACGTTGTAACCTTTTGCATGCTTTACGCGGTAATGTTTCTGCTTTTGTTCCCACTAGAGCCGTAGTGCACCTGTTTATGCATTACGCAGACACAGAAAAATTGCCGGGTTAAGATACGTGTGTGAAGGGGACTATATATGCTACATAATCTCTTGAAGTAACTGCCATTTCATAATTAATCAATATTGTAACAGGCATTTTAGAATAGAAAAATATGAGTGAGTGAGTGAGAACACCAAACAATATACAGGGTTTATGCATAATGTTACTGTGTCTGGCAATGTAAATGGTCCACTTCTTTTACATGGCAATTTGGTTCTCATTGACTGAAGCTATCTTATACGTTAATTACATGAACACAATAATTGCCATTATCACAATTATTGTGTTGAATACGAGTTTGTTCATTTGTAATGTCTATTGCAAGGGTGCCTCCAGCCATTATGGCCCCAGTCATTGAAACAGCCTGCCAGGGGCCCTGAGGATGGCAGACAGTATGGCCAGTACTTAAGAGAAAACACACTTTTTGAGACGGATGTGTGCGGGTTGGACCTGTAATGCACGACTCAGAACACTGACGTAATAATAAATGCCCGCAAGGGCTTTATTATGGGGAAATCCAAAAATCGTAGTCACACAAGCAAAGTCCAAAAACCAATAAATCCAGCCAAACCAAAAATACAGTACTGAGGGAGAAGGCAGTCTCGAAATCGGTATCCATGCATAAATTCAGTAACCAGAGTAGCTGTCAGCGGAGCAGAAGTACAATACAGGGGTAAAGCAAAGTTTGTTGGTCGTGGGGCGTAGCAGGAGTCAGACTGAAGTCCTATCCGCGGGGCAGAGGTACAAAACAGACAGCAGGCAAAACTCGTGGTCAAAAACAGGCAGTAGAAACGATAGGCTGGCAGTAACGATGGTCAGTAAACAGGCTAGATCTATAACGGTAGTCAAACAATTGATAACGCTCAAAAGTGACAGTAGTAAACTAACAGGCAGCAATTTCGCAAAGACATGACATGAACACTGATCTTATATGCAGGTGTAGACAGGTGCAGACACTTAGCTTGAGAGCAGCAGGAAATGGAAAACAGCTTGAGAAAATGAGACACGTAACAAGGCAATTAGTAAATCGTTAGTAGTTATCCTATCCTAGACCTGACATTAGTAAATTAGTAAATGACATGCACGAGAAACATAAGGTAAACATGAACACATAGTTAGAGAGTTAGTATTACCCAATCCTGATCTAATGTTAGTAGATTAGTAAATAGACAGCAAGAGAAAGAAACAGCATGAACGCAAGGCTGCGGAAAAACATGGAAATGTGTATGCTAACAATGAACTGCATCGTAACATAAACAGAACACAAGCATGACATGAACAGAAAATAAACTGTGACAAACACTAAACATGAAACGTGGCATAAAGATGACAGAAACGTAACACCTTTTTAGCTTGGCTTTTAGTTAGGTTGTTTTTACTTAATTATATTATTTATTTTAACTATTTTAATTATTTCTCTGTTTCTGTTTTAGTGTTTTTTGTTTTATTGTGTGTATTGTTTCTTGGTATGTCCTGCATTTTATCTTGATTTTATATTAAGCACTTTTAATAGCAGCTTATGCATGAATTGTGCTATATAAATAGTTTTATTGATTGATTTAATGTGCGAATATTTGTTTTATTTGTAAACATTTAGCATCTGTCTGTGATTCAGTTCAGGGCTGCACCCTTGAACAAACTGCAGCCTTCATTTTTGCCGATTTAAGAAGGCGGCAGTGTGTTCAGAAAGGTGTAGTGGTCAGAGGCAGAGTGTAATGCACTGCAGTAATAATTCTCCTAGGAAAGAGAGGTGGGGTCACTGTTACTTGTGGAAAATGGGATTCTGCAACAGAGACACCCAGGGCTCGGTTTTTAAAAGATGATATCCTTTTCATGGAGCTGAAATCAGCCAGGATTGCCTTTTGACAAAAATATTGATCACTTACCGCCTGTCCAGCCAGTGCTGTGCTGGCCAGCAGGACACACACCATCCCCCAGAGTGCACTTAACATTGCAGAGGGAACATAATGGAGTATCCTGCACAATATCAGGCTCAGGACATCAGACACAGCGAGAAAATCACTTTCCCCAGATAAATAGCAAAATGCCAGGGCCTGGATGATAGAGCAATTAAAGAGCAGGTTGATGCTTTTAATTCTTAGAAGAAAACCGGCCAACATTGAAAGAGGAAGTGATTGTATGTTTCCTTTTTGCCAAAAGCTTAACACCACTGTTCTGTAAACAGACTGTTTCTAAATTAAAATCTTAATTACCTGCCTCCTAGTGTGTTATATGCCCCCACCCCACTAATCTCGTAACTGACCCTTTTATGGTCACCTAGCAAAGGCTAATAATCAGATGGCTCCTTTGCATAGCAATTATTGCTAGCACTGTTGACTCCAAGCTTTGTCTTCAATGCATGGAGTACCGTAACTTATATATGTATATACAGTATATATAGGCTATATAGATATATATATATAGGTCTTGCGTGCATTCCACGGGGCACTTGCAAGAGTTATTCCAGGTATGGCAACAGTGGATTGTCTTTTATTCCATTTCCTAAAACACAGATGTATTCTGGGAAATGCAAACCCTGGACTAGGCTCTGCAGACAATTCTATCACCAGCTGAACAACTTGACCATCAGGAAATATACTTAATCATCTTTGCTCAATTAAAGTAAAAAACTTTTTTCAAATAACTCCTTTTTGCAGCTGCATAGTGAAGGTACCACCAGCGTGTGCTTTGAAAAATGAATTGCAGCCCAGCATAACGGCAGTTTTCGTTTTCATGGTCTCATATTACGCAAGCTCTATAAAAAACGCATTAGGGAGGGGAGCTTCCCTTTACCGATATGAAAACATTTTGCGTCTAAAATCCTGTTGGTCTCGCTGGCTAAATATGTATTTGTTTTTCCACTCGAGCACTGTCTTTCCAATATGATTGAAAGTTCTATTGTAATTTTCGCATTTTGAGTGAATTTCACATACTGTAGTGCAATCGTTAATAAAAATTTTGATGTAGGCTACCGATATTCATTGAACATTTGGCAGCATTTTGCAGACGGTGGAATACTATTTTATTTTTATGTCATCGTACATAATATAGGCTATGGCGTATATACTTGTCACTTATGGCATGGCAAATGCTCATTCCAATTTTCTGTGCGCTGATATGTGGTAGATTAAGGTAAAGATTTTCTTTGAAGTCAAAATGAATAGGAATATTAAAAAAACGACAGAAAAATGCAATCCCAGGGCAAAAGTATATATACTGTAAAGTACACGGAAAAGCGATGTTTTATTGAGGTACAAGAGTGAATGATTAGGCTACATATTTAGGTGTATGTAACACTGTGATATCAATATTTTTATCTTAATCCATCAGAAGAAGCAAATGTGTAGGGGTTCTCTATGCCAGAGACACGGAGGAAATATTGGAGGTCCAGGTCCGACAGATAAGGACTCTTAAAGTGTTCAACGAACACCACTAAGACGGACAATAATCCGTAGTGGATGGGGAAAATAAGGAGAACACAAATAACCTAAGCAGTCACGCTTATCTAACTCCCGTTGTGGAGTGAACAAAAAGAAAGGAAGGAGAAAAATAAAAATAACCCTAACCCTTAGGGTGAGAACACTCGTAGGTTTGAGAGGAAAACAAAGAAACCAAAACCTCTGCTCTGAAATAAAAGAGCGCACTTTACATTTTCTAAATTGTACTGCTTACAAGAACCGCATAGAGAAGCAAAGCAGTCGATAGCACGCACAACTCCTATACCTTTACCCGCTATAAAGTAACACTTATCTATCTCCCGTATTGGAGTGAACAAAAGAAAGGAAGGAGAAAAACAAAATAACACTCATAGGTTTGAGTGGAAAACAAAGAAACCAAAACCTCTGCTCTGAAATAATAGAGCGAAAGAGCGCACTACACTTTTTCTAAATTGTACTGCTAACAAGTTGAGAAGCAAAGCGGTCAATAGCAGCACAACTTCCTACACCTTTACCGGCTAGAATGTTACGTGAAATAACATGGAAGCGACGAGAAAAGGAGGAAGCGGGGTATAAGTAGTGAGGAAATGCAGGACAGGTGAACTCACTAATCACCGAGGCGAAAGCAAAACCCGTAGCGGAACACAATAAAATCCGATAGATTTACAGCTAGATGAAAAAACTGAATACTAAGCGTGGAGATAAGGGAAGGAAGGCGCGATCCATGACACAAATGTATATTTTTTATAATGGACAAAACAAATCTTATTCATTTTATGACATGTTTTGCATAGGGGTTTTATAGCCATAGCTATCTACCCCCCCCCCCCCCCCCCCCAATATGATGAAAATATAGTCATTCCCACTTGACAATTATGCAAAAGCGAGTTTTATGAGCCAAAACTGTTGATTTGTAGTTAAATATATAATTTCTTAATTTATTTAGAGCAGTGCACAATTTAGCCATTTGGATAGATTTGGAGACAATAATGGACAACAGGGTACACTGCCTATATTTTGCATCATAGACCTTTAGTAGTTCTGCATATCATCCTCAGACTTTGCACACTTGTTGACATTTATGAACCAGAAAATTAATATATTTACCTGTTTCACTTATGTACCTCTCAGTATTTTGTTACAAACTAAAGAAAAACCTCTTTTTTTTTGTGGATTTTTCCAAAGTTTTTTTGCATTTGTGGCACTTTATTTTGACTTAAATTATGAAAATAAACAAATCTAAGTTTGTGTTGTAAATGGTACACCTGTCTTGTTTCATTTAAGTGATTTACCAAGTCTATGTGATGTTCACACCTGGAGTTATAAAGCCTTAAACAGAGCACCCCCTAAATATATGAGAATTGATCAAATTTGCCACTTGTGCCAAGGGGTTAATCTATTAATAAAGGTTTCAGATATAAAATACTGTTATATAAGTTTGATAATGCTTTTACTTACTATCTTGCAAATGTCTATTCTAGATCATGTAGCAGTATAGCTAAGTTTCCCAACTTTATACATCATCAATGATCTTGAATAAATGGCATCAATAACATAAGTTAGCTAGCTGGCTACTTGCATGGAGAAGTGAATAGCCCCTTTTCCACGGGGTTGTAGGAACTAAAAGAGGGCAGAACTATTCAGAACGTGGACTAAAATGGTTCGAGGAGCACGTTCGTGTTTGCTTTCTCACCGTACCTCGAGACCCGTGAAGATTAGGTAAAGTAAGGGGGGAAAAAGCTACGGAGCATTTAAGAAGTATATACTTTATTTATTTTCTTTGCAATCCTGCTTCAGTCCCCCCCGGCACTGTGTAACTAAGTGGTCTATGCCCAGTACAGCTAAGTACATTGAGATCTTTTGGTAGCCCTTTTCGTTTAGGGTCGTCACTTCTTATAATACGTAATTGTTGTTCCTTATAATACGTAATTGTCCCATATGAAAAATAAAACGTGACTTATTGAATCAATGAGGGATGCAATTTGTTCTATATTTTCCTGCTACACATAGTTCCACTAACACAAAGTATTTCTCAATAGTGAGAATAACATAATAATGAATAAAATCTATCTAGTTTCACATGAAACAGGCTAGTTGAGATTCAGAATCAGTGGAAACAGACTGCATGCAGTGCATGTCAGATTTAAGAATGTTGTCAACTTTAAAACATGCACCTCGTCGTTGGTGTGTTTTTTTCCCCCATTTGTTCTTTGTTTGAAGACTGCTTGCTGTCTAGCTGCTGCTAAATGTTTTTCTGTTGCCGGTATTAAAAAATGGCACTTGTGGTCTGCTTGGGGATTCTCGCAAATATTCTCGCTCCACTCCAATAGTTCCGAACCATCGAAAAATTTCTACCTCGCGAGCAGGGACTAAAAAGTACTGAGGATACTCATCTTGCTTAATATTAACTTCTTTGTTACCACTTTGATAATCGTGCCCCAAGAGGACAATGCCTTTAATGAACAGGATTAAACTGGCACGAGCCATAGTTAGACAGCTAACCACTGTTAAGGAAAACAACAAAAGATATTAATAATGTAATGTGACTATGATATTCCAGAAAGTCTGTTTAATTTAAGCTTAATTTCATTGACTAAATTAAAACTCAACTGTTGATGATCCGTATGGCTTTTGCAATGTTTCCAATATTAGGTTGATCTCAGAAGGGAAAGCTTGACAGACTTAGCAACAGTAACTAAGGATGATGACACTTTGGGCAGGGCTTGACAGAAGGTAAATTCCATCCTTTTTCAAACAATCTTCATGAGTAGATATTGATGAATATGGAATCTATTTCAATAATCTTCCCATGCTGTATTATTAGTGACCAGGCTTTTACAAGCGGGTAATCAATGTCCAGAATTCAAACACATCCACAGAAAATGTGATTGTTGTTTTAACCAGCGTATATAAAATAAAATTTGATCATATGCAAACTATGACAGACCAAACTTACAGAAATGTGATTTGGTGTTTCATGGATTTTTTTGTTACAGTTACTCCAGTTGTTGATGGTTAACGCTGAGGCACAGTGCTAAACTGGGTTGATAAAGACTTTATAGATTTTAATCTTTTCTTCAAAGCCCTTTTACCTCCTGACCCTGCTGCCAGATGCAGTGTGGACAGAGCAATAAAGAAAATTGAATCAGGACCATTCATCATGTCCAGGGGCAAAGGGGAGCACCACACACACAATTGCACAAGGATCACATCGCCCATCTGCCTGTTCTATGGAGATTGGGAAGGCCCTGCTGTGGGAACGTGCCCATAAGCTTTTATATAAATATGGTTTGTTTACAGGTTTGGATCCATGAGAGATGTGTGTTTATTGAAGTTTGAACAAAAAATAGTATTCAAGCAAAAATATCAGCTAATCGCTAGGCAATATTAGTTTCACTGTTGTGTTGTAATAATTCCCCAGAATACACCCTAATCTTTGACTGCATGTAAGCAAGAAAGGTTAATGTGCAACTGAGTAAGGTGGGAATTGTTGGTCATACTGTTGTATTGGCAGAAGTTTGGGTAATGGTGATTTTTTTTTTCTAATAAACAATGTGTTTGTATTATTAATTATTTACTGTAGATTACATTCTTCAACATAATGAGATATGTTTGCCATGAGTAATATGGGGGGGGGATCTGTTAGTATTTTAAGGTTTTTCTTAGTTTCTTATTAAAAAGCTGGATGTGAAAGAGATTTTTAAAAGAAATGGCACCAGGTGTTATAAAATAACATGTGCCAGTTGATTGACAGTTTCCTTCTTTTGCAATATGCTAAAAGTATCACATTCCAGGATAGTGTTAGCAATGTAAAACATGGATACACAAGGCATTTATAACAATTCCCATAATCTTATGATGGTTCAGAAAGTTAATTGTTTGCAGAATTCCCCATCATCTGTTAAGTAATGCAGAACCATATTTCATAAAACAAACTTGACATGTTTAATCTTGCACAGAGCAGTGCGCACTCACATTAAAGCACACATGTAGAGAGGGGGATGGAGAGAAATTAGTTGAATGCTCCGGTTGGAAAAGATTGAATTCGAGGCATTTGGTGGCAAATTGACTTCAGCCTGTGAAGGATATTTTATTATTCTTTTGTTCTGTGAAGTGGATTGCATTTCCCTAAAAGCCAGTGACAAAAAAAAATGAGGAAGGGGAAGGCAGCGTTGCGTATTGGGTGCTGGAAGCATGGTCAGAACCCATCAGCCTGCCATTTGAGCCCCATATGTAATGCCCTAAAACTCCTGACTGACACCTGATTATGGAGAAAAATATGAACCCCAAGTGTGCCCAGTGAATGCTTTAGGTCTCCTGACATGTATTGAAACACACTCAATGTGCTGGCTGAACAATTTTGGAAGGAAGATTAATCTCTTAGCTGGGGGGTAATTTGTAATTGACAGATCAATGCCATTATGTCAACATAAAGATTGTAGATGACCTTGTTGTCCAAAAACAACTTGGTGACTATACACAGTTCTTGTCTCCTCAATCTTACTAGATCAAGAGCACAGTTCAATGATTTGGATCATAAAGGAACATAATGATAAACTGCAGTCCACCAAAAAGGGAAATAAGACCAAAGTAAAAAAATAAATAAAAAAAAAGATTATAAATTTGATTTATGGTGTCAGTCATATCAGAATTCAGTATTGATGATGTACCTCATGTCAATATTTGACAACATTCTGCCCAGTTAAAGGCAATTCTAACACATTCTAACATGCAGTACTATAAGATGGGAGTGGTAGTGCCCAGTGCTGCCCACTATTGAAAATGTTAAGTACATTCCAACCCAGTATCATGCCCAAGTGTGTCAGTTTCACAATTTGCTTGTTTTTTGTGTGAAATGTACACGCTTTCTTGTACGTGTCATATTTCACCCAGAAATGCCCAGAGGTCCCAACTTTGCATTTAGCTGCCCTTTTACACAAAGGTAAGTTTGTGAATAGATTATACTAGTTTTAAGGAAAGATATTAGTTGCTAAAAACCTAATTTAGCCATTAGAGCTTCTTAAATCCCATGCTTACTTTATGTTGTAGACTAGATATTGCATAGGACATCTGGGCATTTCCACATTAAAGGGTAAACACTTGTGAAACTGACATTTCTGATTGGCTCAAACGAGTGTATGTCACACTTGGCCATCATACCTGGCTTGTAAATTTTCCTTCTTGTTTATTCCGGTTCTCTTACAATCAATCACAAGTCTTTAGTTTGTACTTTAGAAAAGGCATTCAGATGAGAGGTTCTAACCTCTGTCAAATGTCAACCAACGTAATATACACACCATGATCAATACAGCACTGTGTTTTCACTGTGTTTGTTATAAACCTGCGTTTATAACAAACCAAATTTAAATTAGTTGAGAATTAAGCGAATTATCAGAGATTTTATCAGGGGATGCTTGTATTTGTTTGCTATACGTGACCGTGCAGATGTATCTGAACCATAGATTGTTGAAAAATAGATCTGAACAGCGCAAATGAGACGTTAAGGTTTCATATCTATCGATTCTCCCATTCGTAGATTTTAGGAGAAATTGTGTTTTTTTGTTAGTTTGGTATTTCAAAAACTACACTATCCATGAAGCTCAGTGCTTGTTCCAAGTTTCAAACTCCATAGAAGAAAAATAGCTCATTTCGGACAACAGAAGAATAAACTAATGGTATTTTCTGTCAATAAAAAGGAATACTTTATAACACTAGAGCATCATTATTACGTTATATTGGAACTTGTCATGGCAGAGACCGATAAAGTATGATTTCTATCTGTCAAACCATATTAATGACGGACATGTTTGAATGCGGGAACGTTTTGTTTGGGACTCGAACATTACATTTGAAAAATTTTCAGTGAGTCAAAGTTATTTCTTATGTGTGGCGGGCTCTGGAGGTCTAACTAGTCCCTATAATTAACAAGAATTCACATATTTACACCACAATTAGAATTTAGAAATTTAGGTGAATGGTAGATTTGATATTCAGGATTGTAATTCTGGTATTAAAGGGTAATTCCACCGAAAAACGACATTAAGCTTATTTAACAGATCAATGCTCAAAGTTTCTCTTTGTCGCTAGTCGAAACAATCTGTGAACTTTAATATTGACAGCTAAAGTGTTACAAATTTGGTAGATGTATATGTCAAAATGATGTATGCCTCTTCCTCATTTTTGAAAAACTACAGTATGGGCAGGTACGTCATGCTGAAGGAGGTGTGACTGAACTCACAGAGAGGGAGTGAGAGGCTGTGTCCATGTCTGTCAGAGCCCTGTGTAACTTAATAGCATACTGTAGTTACTGCTCACTATTTTGTCACGCACTTAACAGCTATTTTTTTAAAAGTAACTACTGGCATAAGTTTCTCAATAGTCGGCAACGTGCTGATTCGGACATGACTAGAAAGGCGGTGAACCTGTTGCTACAACTGTAAACTGTAAAAAAATAAAATAAATGTATTGCTATCTTCCCAGGGAGTGACGTTAGCCTCTTAAAGAGCAGCTTTCAGGATTCAAAGTAACCATAGACCGTAGAAAAATAGTAACACCCAGCCTCAGTTTGTGTTCCGCAACAACCTGTGATTGCCGTTGTCTGACACCTGCCCATAAACCGTAAGCCCCGTTCATTGTAGTCCACAGTAAAACAGGTACCTGGAACAGGAGCAGTAGTTTGGGGTTATATCTCCGCTCTCACTACAGGTAGAGAGTTGGCTGAGTAGCTCAACAGCTACTCTTCTATGAATCGCACATAATAATTCAGGTGGAATTCTCCTTTAACTCAATTTTGACAGAATAGTCAAGTTTAATGCGTCTCCTGTGAAATCACCTGTGCGAGACATGTATCTGAACTCCACTCGGGGTCATATTTGACCTGCAATGTCTAGTTTAACAATTTTATCTGATTTGTACAAAATCAGTTGTACATTGTACGCTAATTTATGCAAATGAAGATGGACAGACCTTCTTGGCCCCCCACCCCTCTCCCTCACTCACCCCACAAAAGTATTTTTGAGACAGTGAGTGCACTTAATTTTTAAACTTCACAAACTTTCACTTACCTCCAGTTCTATGATAAGTTTATCACAGATTTTTTATATTTAGGGATAAAAGTAGTCAATTGGGAGACATAAACCCCTTCGCAGATGCCAAATCTGGTCAATTGTCACCTATTTAGGGGGTGTTCTATTCAGGGCTTTATAACTCCACCTTTGCATAATTTTCAAGTGGAAATTACTATCTTTTCATCAGTATAGGGGATAGATAGCTATGGGCCCAAAAACCCATACAAAACCTGTCATAAAATGAATACAATATTTTTGTCCATTATAAAACATATACATTTGCCCCTTCTGATGGTTTAAGATGAAAACATTGATATTACACTGGTACACACACCTAAATATGTAGCCTAATCATTTACTCTTGTACCTCAATAAAGCATAACTTGTTTTGTACTCTACAGTATGTAAACTTGCTGCATGCCCTGGGATCATATTTCTCTGTAGTTTTTAAATTTAAAAAAATGTTCCCATCCATAATGACTCCAAGGAAAATTTTACATTAACTTAGCACATATCAGCGCACAATAAATTGGAATGAGTATTTTCCATGCTCTTAGTGACAGGTATAGCCCAGGAAGATAGCCCAAGCTTCAATGAAAATCGGTACGTCAAACATAAAACATGACTCAGCCACCAATGAATGCTTACACTACAGTATGTGAAATGCACTCAAAATGTGAAAATAACAATATCAAACATATTGGACAGTGGCCGAATAGAAAAACGAACGTACAACCGCATATTACAAGCAGTATTACTTACATATCAAGGAAGAAAAACTCCCGTCAGGTTTGTTGATATATCCTCCAATAGAATAAATATTTCTTCTGACCCACTCCCAAAATCCATGTAAACAAGGCAGGGATTACTCTAGCCATACTGACGAGTTGGCCAAATTTGTAAAATCTTGCGATAAAAGCAGGAAAAGACAATGGCGCCTCGGTGAGCGAATGTGTTTTCTGTAGCTGTTCGCGTAATACTAAACTGATAAAACTAAAAAGGCTGTTACACTGGGCTGTAATTTATTGTTCAAAGCATCCAATAAGAACTTTCAACACCGTTGAGAAGGATATACTGTCCTCTATGAGATAAAACTGTTGTCAATCAAACCGGAATGACGCGAAATACTGTACACCTGCAGGGAAAGCATACAGGGTTTTGCGCGCAGACGTTTCAGATAGTTTAATAGCATTATAAAGTGGTGTGTATTTCTCAATCAGATTGTCCAAGACAATGAATGACCACTGAATTTTGAAAGGAACATCTCTATGATTTTACCTGAGTTTTAAATTCTTGAATTGTCTTAAATTTCTTTACACTATATTGGTTTTTATACACCAAATGTTTTCTTTTAAAAATTTCATGACTTTCCTGTTTTATTTTTGCTGCCTTGTGAAGCACATTGTAATGTGGATTTTAAAAAGTGCTCTTTTTTTTGTTGATAAGATTATTATTATATTATTATGCGTAAAACCAATGGTAGGATTGTACATTTATTTAATATTTAGCAGCAGATATTGACAGTCGAATGACATGGTATAATTACACAAGAATTTCTTGTTTATTTTACAATTAAGTGAGCAGGGCTTTTCACACATACGTTCAGGCTATTGTTGGGTTTATCTAGTAGCTATGACGGAATCCAAATTTTTGTTGGTGAAAAAATATTTTCATGAACTCACAGATAGATGCTATTGTCCACTGTGTCACGCATGGGTAGGTACAGTTGCAGGTGAGACTGGGTGGGGGGTTGCTTGCTAGACGGCCTAGCTATGCGACAACAGTGGCATTTAGAAACTCTGTATTCGGTGTTGTTGTCACGAATCGCGTACTAATAAAGATAGACCACGGAGTGTTGTTTCCACTCATAGTTTGGTTGAAGGCGCAAACTATGAGTTGTTTCCACTCATAGGCTGCGTCCCAATATTTTTCACTCCTCTCTTCCTTTCCTCCACTCCCTCACTACCACTCATCTCCTACCCGGAAGTATGCAAAACTGCCTGAACGGTTTGCTTCGAGACATTAATCAATTTGTAACCATTTGCAATTAATATGTAGCCTAATTAGCAACATTAGAGTAGGACACAAAGATCGGTTTCCGTGGCACGGAGGAGAGAAGGTGGTAGTGGAGAAAAGAAGGGTGCATTTTTCGAGTATTGGGACACCCCCATAGTGTGGTTCCACTCATAGTTTTGGTCTTGGCCACTAGGGCATCTGTGCAAAGGGATTAAGAAGGAGACACACTAGGGGCCCTATCTTACACCCGGCGCTTACCCAAACGCAAGTGTATTTACTATCTTACACCCGGCACAGGGTTCATTATTATTATTATAGCGCCTAGTGCGTACGTCGTTTAAATACCAAGTGATATTGCGCCCATAGCAAGTGAACTGGGTGGGCTGGTCTTAAGAATAAATATATTGTAGTATTTCTCTATTGCCTTACCAAGCAGCTCCGAGAAATTTTTTTTTATTGTTATATTTATTAAAGCCATTCATTACAATTCCATACAGACAGAGTATGTGACAGAACAGGGCTCTGCTTTTTGTCACACTGTCTACGGGGAATTAAGTCACTGCTTACTGACTGACTGCTTAAGCAGTGTTAGACCAGACACCTGGATTAATATATGAAGTGTTGTACAAAGCATATTTTGTTGGATATCCATATTTCCAAATAATAACTTGTTAAAATGAAAATGGCTTCTACATAAAGACATTTCCCTACTACACAAAGTCATCTAAGCAATTACCAATACTACAACAACCACTAATTTATAACTGTGGTATCTATTTATATCATCGTCATTTGATCTGAAACAAATAAGATTGAACCTATAGAAAATAGATTTGAATCTCACTACCAAGAAAAAAAACTGAATTCAAGTTAAAGTTCAAATTAAGTTCAGAAGGGGTGTCCATAATGTTGTGCACTGATGTATTTCTATTGCTTTGTTTGATATGTATCCCATAAACCATTGACTGTGGTACTGAGGCTTATGAATGAAGATACCAAAACATAAAACAAAAAGTGTATTCCTCTTCCAACAAAAAAAGTTACGTGTTTTTCCAATTTTGGAAAGATGCTGAGCATCCTTAAAGAGTTTGGATTTTTTTTAGATATTGATTTCATGCAACACACCTGTTGGTGGCTCTCATTTAACCATTTTCAAATTGTGTTGTTGTTGTTAACTTCCAACTGCCATTGAATATACCCTTTTGAGGTTGATTTTTGCTTCAAGCTTGATTTAACATATTTAGAAATTGTTCTGTTTATCCACTGAACCTTTTAAACCAGAAAGTTAGGATCTTATTTGTATTGCCTGCCAGTAGAAGTCTTTCTTCAAGCACTGGCTATGGTATAACTAAGTTTGCTTTAATCTCATGTGTATATATTCTGCCCTCCCATATACTATGAGTATGTAAAATACAAGCTGAAAACTATCAGTAATGAATCACAAAGGTCTGTATGGGAGCCGTAGAGGCAGAGAGGTCTGTGTTTGTGAAATATGGTGATAAATATTGGCCTCACTTACAGCAGCATCTGTTAGGTGATTTCCCAAAGCTGCCATTATCGAAGTCCTATCAGGTTTGTGCCTCTTGTGATCTTACAATACCACATTGTGGAAATAGAGGAATGGTGGGAATCCAAACCATATAACAAGTGATAACCTCAATACAAAGCAGAATTAATCAAATTTCTTTCATTTTGAATGACTGTTTTTAAACTAATTTTATATGTGTATTTACCTGTTTTCCTTCATACTTTCCACAAGTTGGTTTGGAAACTTGGTTTTGGTATGACTTGACATTTATTTCTATAGAATGCCTCAAGTTTCCAAAATAAATATCTTACCAAGATTTTTTTTTTTGCTTTTTATTTAAAAGGCTCATCTGGACACAGGCTAATATTACTTTGGTCAATATGTTCAGAACCTACTAAGAGATCTTTATAAATATTAATCTTGTCAGTTATTGCATCTGCAAATAACCTTTCAGTAAGCTTTTTTATATGACATTTCAGTCACACTTTATTTTAAGGGCCTGTTTATACTGTTAAAAATCAGTCAATAAATATATTATTAATGTATAACGTGTGTGGAGGACATTATTCCTGCAAAATGGAACCTTCATCAGGTAGAGCTGGTGATTCCTGATGTGATGCAATATGCATGCCATTAAAGAAACAAAACAAAACAAGTAAACAGCAAGAAGTTGGTAAAGAACAAAATTAGAGGTTTTAAAAATGTAATTGTATATGAATAATGTGCTATAAATTGTGTTAACACTTATTTGTCCAGGGTGTTATTTTAGATTAATGTTTTAATATCAAAATGTAGTTTTTCAGTTTCTGAACATAATTAAATCTTATTACCTGCTGGTTATTATTATACCAACTGATTTTAATGTTGATGATAATAGCAATGTGTTTTTATGTGTTCTCTCAAAGTAGAAGGGGCAATAAACAGTATAACTGACATTGCTCTCCTTCCAAAATAATCAATAGTAATTGAATTTGTTCAGTGTGTTGTTGTCATGGTACAATATTTATCTAAGCTTTGGCCTGTATCACTCCTAGACAGATGAACATTGTTAATCTCTAGTGGCACACTGGATTCAGATTTGACTCTGTGGACTCCAGACATATTCCATATGCACTTGATCAATACCACTCAGCATCAGGTGATGTACTTTTGAAGTTGACTGTTGGATTGCTGCAACCTGGGTTAATGTTAATATTATTTGGTTGGGCGATGGGTCGTTCTAGAGGCCTGGCTTGCATGGACCAACCAGGAGGTTTGTGCCCATTCCTCAGGCATGTATTTCAGGAGAGTATACGATGGCTCACACGTGAACAACCCACTATAATCAAGTGAAACATTCTAAAAAAAAAATGCTATTATTACAACACTAAATAATAATAATACACATGTAATACTATTCAAATCATTACAAGTACTGGAGTTAAGATGTGAGGATAAGATTACTTCTTTTATGGGTTTTTCCCCATCAAGCTTTGTGACTATCCTGCTGCAGGATGATAACAAGGAAATTTTACAATAAATATATACAGCACATAATTTTAGCAGCAAGGCTTAAGTAAACTAGTTACTCTTTATTGTATATATATATAAACATATATATTGTATATATATATATATATATATATATATATATATATACACACATATATACGTATATATAGTAAAGGCCAATGATTGGCCAAAATGACATTTCCATAGCTTTGTTGGCACTGTTATCTATCAAAAGCCTTTAAAAGACCCTGTATTGGGAGATTTAATCTCTTATATTAGGTCCACAGTCCTTAGTGAATTGGCAGATCTCTTTTATTGGCCATGTAAATCAGAGTTATCTGTGTCACTGACCCTAGACAGAGGAAAGCACTTGTCTGTGAAATTGGTTGACACAGCCCATTGATTGTAGTGATAACAGGTGATTTGCTGGAAGCAGTGGCTGCATCATTGGGGGAAGACGTTGTCACGGTGCACTGTGTGACAGGGTGGGGGTGTGTCACGGTGCACTGTGTGACAGGGTGGGGGTGAAACTTGTTGTAGTTGTAGCGCATGGTAGTGAACACTTCTGACTAACCTATTTTATTGGTATTGCCTTTAGGGTGGAGTCTTTCCTTTGTTTTTCACTGCAAAGGGTGGGGACACTTTGTTTCACTGTAATTATTTATGTCCCCCAGACACCATTTCAATGTACTCTTGAACTGTTCATTTTTATAGCATTCTATATTTCACCTGCTAATATGTTTTTTTGAAATTGTAAATTTCATTCTAAACATGTATTTAAACAGTAAAAGTATAGAAGGGGTTGTCGTTTTATTTGCAAGTAAACAATCAGTGTCTTTGTATGTGCTGTCCTATCCATTTTTTAAGAAAGTCTAAGAAAATTTACGAGCAGAGTAATGAGCCTTACAAGACTAGTCTCTTCCCCCTCGTTAATTCTGACTGACACCATGTGCCAAGGAATCTGATACTAAAGACTTGCACTGCACTGCTTTACAATGTTTTTCAATGCAGCTTCAGATCAAACTACAATGAACAAATCCATGATAACACATACAAACAAGTTATAATTTTTTTATTGTACATTTATTGATCAATTACATGCCTGAATATAATTAATAAATAATAAAAAGTGAAAAAAGAATAAGACATTTTCCCCAGTTCCCCCAAAATAATAAATAATTGGATTTCATTTTCATACGAGTCTATCTCTAAATATACATCATCAGTATTTTATCAATCCATTTCAATATGAGACATTGTCTCAAACCCCAGGGAGGGGAGAATTATTTATAGTCCTAAATGCTGCTTCTATTCAGATTGGATAAATACAGGCATTTATGAAAGTCTGCCATTGGTGTTCTTTATATTAAATGGCTAAGTGGCAGAATAGCAAAAGCATACTTCCTTTTTTAAATTTCTTTTGAAATTATCTATTTAAAAAATTGGCCCAAATGCTATGCATAGCATGCTGCTGTATACTATACATGAGTGTATTTATTGTGAACTGCATCTGGGATTTCTATTCCTGCAGGGTGACATTCCTGCAGAGCTACAAAAGGGCATTGTGTCACATTGTGTCACATTCTACCTGTAGGAGGGGAAAAAGTAAGCTTTGAAATCACTAACCTTCAGTCTTTGTAATGAAATGTGGGTGTCTTGTGAATGACCAGTACTCCTTATAAATAGTAGTTTCCTTGACATATTACTGTGCAATGTTTAGAGTGATATAGAAATATTTTCTAATATGTTTGTGTATAGGGTGAAATATTTGTGGTAAAGAGATAGGACAGTATTAGGAAGCAGAGGCATGTATTCTGAAAGACAGAATAAAGAGTTGGGCGATGCAATGTCTCAGGGCCACTCAAACAAAGGTGATGCCTAAGATGCTTTACCTGGGGCTCAGTAATGATCATTATAAGCCCCTGCCTTCAAATCACAGGCAAAAAGCCACTTGTAAGGTAAGATAAATTAAACTCAAGGCATCACTGGGAATCATGATTTACCTTTCCAGCTATATTATATCTCCTTTGGTTACCATAGAAACCCAGTGAAGCTCAACAAGGCATGAAGGCAAGCAAAAGGCCCCCAAGGATAGGACTTTATGGAGGTGTGAATGCACATAGCACCAGAGTAGTTATATGGAAGAATGACTAGTGAGTAGTGACCGGGGGCGCTATTCTAAGCAGAGGTGGCTAAGAGGTGGGGCCTTGGAGGGCACAATGCAGTCTGCAGCCAAGCATCTGGCAGCTGGAGTCTGATAGCTCACGCTGGGAAGCTGTACTTTGCCTCTGATGAAGGAAGTTATGTTGCAAGCAGGGTAACGCTCTAATCAATTTAAGATGTTGGCCCTTGGCCATCCTGCAAGCATGTCAGTAGGTGATGAATTTATTGAATATTGACTCCTGTGGGCTGCAGTAGATCTAAAAACAATAGAACCTGTTTCCCTCTTCAATTAAACCCTGTTGTCTGTACTTCAGATTTACTCTGCAGTGCCTTAATTGTACTTTGATAGATGCCAGATGCGAAAAGAGTCAGCTCTTTTATATTATTACAACATCACCATTCTATTTAATGCCAGGGCATGAACACTCATGCAGGACATGCACACAGACAAACCATTGATTGCTTATTCTTAGGCTGCATACTTTCACTCTGTATGTCTATTACAGTTGAAAGCAATATACGTCTTCCCTGTAAAACTAATGGCTATAATGTACTTTAACAGAAGCCACCATGGGAATAATTTGCCATTTCTTTACTTGGCCTGTCAGAGGTAGATATCATATATGATTAAGAGACTGACTACATTGATCATGTACATAGATTCCAATAGTGTAAAATAGTGTAATTAAAGTGAATGACCCAATATCATTGATTAAGAATATCAATAATGTATCTTCAGTTATACAGTAAAACTTTCTCGCTTTAATTTTGGTGACTTTGGTCAACCAATGTTTGTGAAACAAAAACTGTGCTTGTGTAAAAAACAACAACACTTGTTATGAATCGAAAGTTCCGAACAAATTTTAAATTGACATGTGAATCGCAAAGCAGTGCAGGATAAAATAGCCAAAATTGCCACAAACTAGATTAACATTAACTAGTAGCCATCAGCTTCAGCTAGCTAGCAGGGTTGCAGGTACATTTTTTAAATTCCAAAACAAGTGTCAACCAAAAAAGCCAAACCCATGACCTTACACGGCAACAATAAATGGCTTTAGGAGAAAAATCCAAAGTCATTGTGATGGCTAGTTATGGTTAACTGCAATTGAAATCCCTAATTAATACAGCAATGCATTGACAGCATTTCATGAAGGTTTCCCAATTTCAGACCAAATGCCCAACACTAATTACAATTCATTCTGGTTTAATTGTTGGCTCTTTTATCCAATAGACTACATTATAACCATAGCAACGGTACATGCCTTATCTTATTTTGTGCTTTGAACAATTCATTACAGCCCGGCGTAACGGCAGTTTTCGTTTTAACGGTCTAGTATTAAGCTAGCTTAATCTCACACTGAACAAATCCAACCTTTAAAATAAGTAAATTTATTATGAGAAAAAAAATCCCTCATCAAGAAAGAATTATTTTTAACAAAACCACATGTGCCACAATTATTGGCACCCCTGCATTTATATATAAAATAAAGTAATCATTTTTAATATTTGGTCGTATATCCTTTGCATGCCATGACTTCCTGATGTCTGTGACCCAAGAACATCAAAAGACTCTTGATATCTTGTTTTCTGACACTCTTACAAGCAATAATATAACGTCTCTGCATTTCAATGGATCCCTATGGGAATTGGGGGGTGGGATGTAAATGTAGGTGAGCTAAATGGCTGTAAGTTATTAAGGGTCTGTGGTATCAAACTAGCCTCAAACCACCACTCTGCTGCCAGATATGCAGTAGATATGGACAGATCACCTTAAGCGTTGTTTCTCCTGACTTATTTTCCTATTGAACTATGGAAAAATTAGTCAGGAGAAACAACCCTTAAAGTTACCCATCAGTATCTACTGCATGTCTGACAACAGAGTGATGGTTTGAGGCTCGTTTGATACCTCAGACTCTTGATGACTTACAGTCATTTAAGCAACCACGTGTTCCATACTATTCACATGTAATTTACAGTTTAATCTAGTCCCACCCTACAATTCCCATAGGGATCCATTCAAATGCAGAGAGACTATAATATCGCTTGTAAGAGTACCTTAAAATAAGATATAAAGAGTCTTTTGATGTTGTTGGGTCACAGACATCAGGAAGTCATGACATGCAAAGGATATGGAACCAAATATTAAATATGATAACTTTATTAAAGTTTATGTTCATTTGTCCATTTACTTTTGGTCCCCTAAAATGGGGGGGACTATGTATAAAAATGGCTACAATTGCTACACTGTTCACCCGATATGGACGTTAAAATCTTCAAGTTAAAGCTGAAAGTCTGCACTTTAACCTCATAGTCACTGTTCCATTTAAAATGCAACGTGCTGGAGTACAGAGCCAAATCAACAAAAATTGTGTCACTGTCCAAATACTTATGGGCCTGACTATATATGCTTTATAATGGACAGAACAAAATTTATGGCATGTTTTGGATAGGGTTGGAAATGATGCAAAAGTAAGTTTTATGAGCCAAAACTGTTGAGTTGTAGTTAAATATATAATTATAATGCATAATATAGGCATTTGGATACACTAATGTGACAAGGTACACTACCTATAATTTGTATCATAGATCTTTAGCAGTTCTGCATATTATCCTTGTTTAATTTAAGCCATTTGCCAAGTTTCTCTGATGCTCACACCTGGAGTTATAAAGCCTTAAACAGAGAACCCCCCAAATAGGCGATAATTGACCAAATTTGCCATCTGCGCAAAGGGGTTAAGAGGACAGTCCTAATGTTGAGGGGAAGACTTTTCCAGAGTCTAGGGGCTAATATTGAGAAGGCAAGATCTCCCTTTGTTTTCAGCCTTTACTCTGGAACAGGCAGCAGGGCCTTATCTGATGACCTAAGATGTCTCAGAGAAGTGTAGCGTGTTAAAAGATCAGTGAGCCAATACCTTGTAGGTGATTTGTAAAATTTAAAAAAGAAC
Source organism: Ilyophis sp. 1 JC-2022 (assembly GCA_022702515.1). Taxonomy (NCBI): domain Eukaryota; kingdom Metazoa; phylum Chordata; class Actinopteri; order Anguilliformes; family Synaphobranchidae; genus Ilyophis; species Ilyophis sp. 1 JC-2022. The sequence continues at coordinate 28,128,260 of CM040405.1, forward strand.
TCTAAACTTCACAGGTAGCCAGTGCAGAGAAGCGAAAACCGGTGTAATATGTGACCTCAAATTTGTCCTAGTCAACAGCCTTGCTGCGGAATTCTGAACTACCTGAAGCCGGGCAAAGGCTCAGTGACTCAAACAGGCATTCAAGGAGTTATAGTAGTCCAGCCGTGAAGAAATAAAAGCATGTATAATTTTCTCAGTGTCCGCAAAAGACAAGGCAGATCTTATTTTAGCAATATTTCTAAGTTGATGGTAGCATGACTTGATGGTAGCATACACCAAAGTTTCTAGTAGTAGACAATATTGAAAACGAGCAGCCCCGGGGTTGGTTGGTTTGATCAGAAACTGTCTAAGGGGCAATAATAAGGTATAAGCAAAGAGTCTTGCACAAAAAAGACATGTTCACATGATGCTTCTGGGTGATTTATTTTAAAGATGAACAGGCTTCAGATTCACTTTTTAAAAAATTAACAACTAAACAACTTCAAGCATTTAAAATCTAATCACAGCATCCTAAAGAGCTGCATGATGATTGCAAAAACTATTTCAGATTAAGGTAACAAAATACCCACAGCATAAAATGTATCATTACACAACATATTTATGTGTAAAATAAGTAAAAGTTGACACGGAAGAGCTGTTGCAAAGACATAGGCAGCTGCTGTCCAGGGGCGAAAAGGCTAACCAGTGTGCTAGCTGCTATGTCACACAAAGGCCAGGTTTCAGTCAGCCTTGCAGAGCAGTGTGACAGAGTTTAATCTCCTCAAAGTCGTTAGGAAGACGGGGGGGAATTGAGTGTTCAGACTGTCTTATATCAGAAAAAGTCCAGGAGCTGTAATCAGCCAAGCATGTCCATCCGACAGGGGGTACACAGCACAGGCCAGATCCCTCCATCCCTCACAAGTCATGCCATTTAAAAGGAAAGAAAATGCAATGGCATGTTTAGCTGGGAGCTTGTTGTAAGTGCACGTACATATCTTTGTCTGTACAGCTGTCAGTGACTGCTCATAAAAAGTTCAGTCACAGATGAGAGGATTCCTGTCAAGCTCTGTCTACTGCCACCAAACACATGTTCCTGGTCGAGGGTGATGAAAGCAAAGGAAAAATAGAACAGTTTAATATATGACGAAGCGATAGAAAATGCCTGCTTTCGCTCACATCATTTTCTAACATTTTCAGAAATTCTTCTCAAATCTTAAAAATCCAGACAGTGGGCGGTATTTAATCAAACCTACTTTGGGCCCTATTGTGGTGACAGGGGTAGAAATAACACAAGTGGAAATTCTACTTTTGTCCTATCCAGTTTCATGGTCTGCAATCAGCCAGTTTGAATAAACATGTGTTTTTGGCAGTGCATAGATTACTTCGCTCTCAAAGTGGCCCATGCCCCCTCGCCCTGAGTTTGCAGACTGCTCCAGTCCTGTCCCTCCTTTGGTTTATCCTCCCGACTGGAAGCAACCGGAGTCCCAGATGCACCACCCCGCCCTTTTGGAACGCGGTAAACTTGGGTGTGACGTCATTCCCAGCTCCGACTTTCAAGGTAAATGGAATGCAGCATTAGTATTCACCCCTCCCGGTCTATATCGCCATCTTGTGAAATAGGCCTATTACGTTTTTTTCGACTTGGACCTATTTTTATAAATTATTTCCACCATGCTGATCGGTAATAATAATATTGTCACCTTTTTTTGTTCGAGCTTTGGTCATCACGAGGCATATTTAGATACAGCTTCTAAAGATAAATGAAAAATTTTTACGCAATTAATCGCCTTTTCTTATTTTGGCTGTGGTTACTGTGCTAGCTAAAGCAGATTGAGCTAATGAAGACAAGAAATAAGCTACTGTTGGGCTTTTGAAAGCTCCTTTCGTTATAAAATGTTTCAGAATGGCTCGCCTGACAAAACTAAAGTACCCTATAAGTATATAGGCTACTTTATGTCAATGAGTTCCAAAATCACAGAAGTAGGCCTACTAGGCTACGATTTTATAATAGGCTACTGCAAGCTAAACCACATTTAATGACAGAGCTAGCAATAGCTAGCGACTACCTAACAGGTTGACAACAGCTATCGCCAAATGGATTGCTACAGACTGCAAACCGATTAATGTATTATAAATAGCATAGCTCAATGCCGACGGACATACACTATCCTCGTGAGGTAGGCTACAGTTTGTTTCACGTATACACGTAGGCTATATGATACGTGAAAACGAGAAATCCGCTAAATTAAAAATCCTTAAATATGCGATGGCTGTTGCATTATTGCGGCTTATTGCAGTGATCAACACACACAGGTGCCTACGAAGGCTTGGCAGATCTTACCCAGAAATATTTGGAAATACCTGCAACAACAGTGCCTTGTGAAAGACTTCTCTCCGATCATATTTTACTAAAGAAGAACATTATCCTTAATGTTAACAGACTCATTTGTCTCAGCAACTGGCTTAAAAAAAAGATATAGGAAGTGACCTTACATTGTGGCTTAGGTTTTTGAAACAAGTTCACTTTTCAGTTCACTTTAATGAAAAAGTGATTTTTTTAAAAATAATTCATCTTAAATATTATTTTCATTGTGCATTACCCCCGTGTTTTGTACAGTGCAGTATATTGATATAGCAGACCATTTTGAGGAAGATTGTGTTCATTGTGTTCCACAGTTCTTCGGTATTTACAAAAATAATAGGAGTCCATTTAAAGTGTAAGACCAGATTAATTAAATTTACAATTAAATTTTTAAGCCGGTGTTGTGACTAGGCTACACTGCAAAACACTGAAAGGTGGGGAGGGTCATCATTAAAAAAAATCTGAATCATCATGGATTGCTTGTGCTTACATTACTTCCAGTCCATCTTATCTTAATGTTTACTCACAAAATAATGCTGTAAAAAAGGTACTTCTAAAGTATGATTAAATATGTGATTAATCACAATTAACTATCAGAATTGTGAGATTAATCACAATTTAAAAAACTAATCGATTGACACCACTAAGTGGAATACATGGAATACTTTGTGTCTTGCCTTTCTGTCTCAGCCTCTGTTCTCTTTCTATCCTCTTCAATTTGATTTAGCTCTTGATCTGTGTATTCCATTTCAAATAAAACTATTCTGGTATTTCTGGTGGAAATAGTTCTTTAAAGTAGGTCGAAGTAAAAAAAAAAAAAAGAATTATTCTTTAAGATTAGTATAAACATAAAATTACAAGTTGTTTTCTCTGATTTCCATCCCTTGTCATAAACCCAATTCCAAATATGCTGTTTGTTGTAGCCTACTATGGAAATGCTGGGATTATAGAACAGAAAAACCATGTTTCCAAACCCTGATGTATAGCATAATAACCACCATCATCATCATCATCATCATCATCATCATCAACAAAAACAACCTTTGTGTTGAACAAGAACAAAGGAGAAAAATATCTCCCTTATACAATCTTTTAGATGACCGGCCTCCTGCATTTTCTAAAGATACATTGTGTCAGCAGTGACTTTAATGATGGTAAACCAGAGAGGCAGAATACAGAATTATCCACTTCGAATTGTATACATGTAGTTTCATTCACTTGAGTCATATACCTTGAAGGAACATTACAATCACCAGTGATTGGAAGTTTTGTACATTATTACGGTAGCTCAGGAGAGCAAATCTCTATCCCGAAATAAGCAACATCTTTTTTAAATGAGTTGCTCTATTTTAAAAAAAAAAAAAATTTTAATAGTATATTTAAGAAACCACAGTTTAAATATTGAATAAATAAATAATAATAAGAAGCAACCATTTTACATGAGTTGCTGTCTTTTGAAAAAAAAAAGTTTTGTATATTTAGGAAACCACTGTTTCATTAAATAAAACATCTCTTTTTTAATACAAATACTAAATTTTCCCCCTAAAATGAAGGAAATAATAATGTCATCATGATGTTGTATTCTTCCCTGGGCAGGACATTACAGGCATTCGCTACGCAGCTAAGTAATAGCTAGCTAGAATAATGTATTTATTCTATTTTTCACATCCCGCATCCACCCGCAACATAAAATTTTACTCCCGCCCGCACCCGTGCCCGCAACCTTAATCATTCCTGCCCGCAATCCCGCAAAATCAATTTACTACCATTCCGGAAACCTGGTTCTATTCTACAGACCACAGTAGCCTACATACAACGACAGGTTTTTCAAACATGAAAGTGCCTTTATTCAACATATACTTATCGTATATGTTGTATATTACATATACTTCCTGGTTGCACAACTGTATTAATATCCAAGCACATCAGACAAAAGTACACAAAAACAAAAGGGGCGTACACAAGTGAAAGACCAGAATAGCCTACAGAAAAGTAGCCACAAAGCCACAAGCAGCCTACTACCGAAATTATCCTTTTGGAAAATAGTAGTTTGTCAGCTATGTCCATAAACAAAAGCGGCATAGAAAAGTCACAAAGTATGCTCGCACGGTAACAACTGCGACAAACTACAAAATATATGAACCGGCAGCAATACAACCTGAACCGCCACAGTAATATTTAAAAATGAGCTTCAGCGTGGCACCAAAGCTGGCGACGTGCATAAAGTTAGCCAAAGTGAAATTAAGCACGGCCTAGAGAACACCCCGAGTACATATGGTTCCGGGAAAATCCGGCACCACAGGTGTCAGCAATTTTCAATCAAGATCCAGGTGAGCAGAAGGAAACGGGTTAGCATACAATGAATCAGAAGGGCGCACTCATGGGGAAGCATATGCACGTAACGGATTTCTGCTCTCCGTTGGTGTTGTATTCCTATGCTATAATACGGTGTTTAATACTGCGAAAATGTAAGTTTTATTTTTCTTGTGGTTATCTCGCTACTTGTGCCTTGTTGCTCCATATCCATTTATTAGCGCCTTGTAATCTGGACAGGTCATTGTTACTGACCCTTTTTATGTGTGTCTCCTACTGCAAAATTGTGAATGAGGGAGTTTAATTTATTTCATTGCATAATTAAGACCAGTCATAGCAAATTGGTCATTAATGTGTCAGTATCTGTGACCGCAAAAGAGGGAACATGGTGAATGTTTTGCGCTGCGGCTATTTCGTTAGTAAATCCTGCCCAGAGAGTTTAATCAATCCACAGGAAACCATTTCCCTAGCTGATACATACTAAAACAAACAAAACACACACAAAAAAGCCAACCAGCCAACAAACAAACAAACAACATTCAATGTTTCATTGTTTATTTTCATAGTTTGCATAGGATTTGATGCCAAAAGCAATCACAGATCAAATGCTCCATGGCTAAAAGTCATGGCAAGGCATTATGTGTTTGTTTTAAGAAGAATGCCTCATTCAAATAATGAATGCATGCCAAAATCAATATTATTGGATTTCTTATTATGGATGATTGTATTCTACTTTTAGGGAGCAATTTAAAGTTAATACTCAGTTAGTTGTTAGCCAAGGGCATGAGGAGCATAGCTTAGATACTGAAAATGTTTTGATACCTAGAAAACAATCCTTTTCAGCTCCAGATAACTCATCAAACAAGCATCTGCTGATCAAGTGATTTCCAGGGCAGAGGAGAATTGCACTGCTCTTTCATTCAGAGCCCAGTGACATGACATAGTGCACTGTGCTCACTAAGAGAAGGAAAAATACTGGCTGCTTTACTTTAAATGTTACAGAGCAAGTTGTACTTTATGAACACAGTGTTGCTGCAAGCAGTTTTGACACCTCCTGTGGAGGGTTTATCACACATACTGTCACATGCAATATCTTCATGTTAGGTGACATTTCTGATTGGCTTTGTTGTATCTTGCAAACTTTCCAGTTCAAAAAGATATACAGTGCATAGCTGTTTTGATTTTCGGAGTCACCTAAAAGCCTGTCAGCACTTCTCACTATATTTGGTTTATTTTATATGTACCATAGCAAGTGTCTTGAATGATGCTGTTAACTGAAATTACTGAGCATGTACATGAGGTGCATTACTCTACTCTACCACTGCCATGTATTTAATCTTTAGGATAAAATATGAAAGATGGTTTTAGGTGCTGGCAGTATCTATTCCATGAGCAATCTTCTGCTCAGATGTTTGCTGGCAGTCATTTTTCAGCGCTTCATGACAAAATATGATTCCTGGCAATGAGTAGTGGCAAGACACATTTGTGGCTGTGGATCTGGAACAGAACAGATCAATGCTGTTTTAGTTCAGAAGGATCTGAATCAGGCAAAGATAAAAATGTATTTTCCTGTGGTAGAGAAGCTTGGGGACCTAACTTACAATGTTTATAAACTGTAACATCACCGATCCAAGAGATCCAAGATCCAATAAGATGGGTTTGCCAGACCTTAATGTTTGTTTGGGACAGTTTTAATTAAAATAAATCATAGCAAGCTGGTAGGAAAGATGCAGTGTTTCCAGAAGGAGTTGTACTTTAGGCACTGTGCTGTTTGTACTCTCACTCATCATGAAATGTGAGCAATGGCGACATAAATATGAAGACGTCTCAGAAAAGGAAAAATTTCTAAGTAAGCAAATGTTTTTTCACTAAAAAAAGGCTTAGAACCACAAAGACACAGCACCAGTAATGAGCAATAACTACAGATGTGATGCAAGCATAAAATCCAGTCATTGGATCTGAAGCATGCTGGGGATGTGAATACAGTCATTCTAAATGATCTAGTGTTTGAACTTATGATTAACATGTACAAATAGTTCTTTATCAAATTTTGTTCAGCAAGTTCTTGTGTCATGCTGAAGTCTTGCCCCCCCCCACACCAAAAAAAAACATGCTCCACTTACAGACACTGGTTTTCCAGGAACTGTATGGCCAACATTAAACACTTCTGATATATACAAGGCATATACTGAGTCACACCAACTTAAAGGTCATTTATTCACTGATAGTTTCATGGAACCATGATACATTTTTGGCAATTAGCTTTATTTGGTCCGTTTAGTTTACATGCATGTTCTGTCATTTCAAATCAAAGAGACACGTTGGTTTTAGTGTGGGCCACAGTTAAGCTGCTTGCATTAATATGTGTTGCCAATTAACAGGGTAGAAGGTTCAGGCTGCTGTTGCCTTCCCTGAGAGCCTCTCTTTCAGTCTCCTTCTTTTTTTCTGCACAGCAGAGGCAGGAGGAAGATTGAACTGCCTGCGGGGGCTCAGACAGCTTCTTTCCGCTGGCACTTTGTCACTCCTGCAGAGCGAAAAGATGGGCCCACCTTGCAAGCAGCCCATCTGATATCCTGCCTGCTTATTTTATTATTAATTTGATCACAGAGACAGCTCCCATTAATTGCTTAACACCGTGGTTGACATGTAGGGTGATAAATACATGCTTGGAGTCAGGGAGGGAGTGTGAGAGCGAGGGAAGGGGTGGTGGAAGGGGTACCATTGATGACCTTTTGTTGCACGTCTTACATGGAATCCATTTTTTTGTTTGCACCCACGCTTCCTGTTTATTATATCTTTCAACTCAAAGCTCAATGGTTAGGGAACTGTGCTCAAAAGGTTTTAGGTTTGATTCCCAGCTACAGCTCTGCCATTATACCCTTGAGCAAAGTGCTTAACCCACATTACTTTAGTAAAAACGCATTGTGTCATTCAAATGCACGAACAAGCTCTTTTTTGTTGAATTATTTATTGCACTTCTATCCCTTGTTTTCCTCTTTTCTCCCAATTTGGAATACTCAAACGTATGTATGAATACTCAGTACCCCCACCTGTCTCATCACTGCACCATCCTACACACATTTGAGAGCATAGACAAGAATGCAAAGCTGCTGATTCTTTTCACTCCACAGGGCTACCTGCTGTGCACCCTTGTGACAGGAGAACAGTTGGTGAAAGCAGACTGCAGGTTTGGATCAGTCTGGAGGTGTAATCTAGTATTGTCATAGTGAGTTATACAATTTTCAGCTATTGAAAACATTTAGTTATGTTCTTTTTTGAATCCCTACAGTTTGACATTGACTAGACAGACATGAATTGGGGGGACATCTTGGGAGAATCTTAAATTGATAAAACCATATGTTCGCCATCCCGAAAAGTGACAATAATGGGCCAGGAAATGTTCAGAAAGTGCCAGGGATGTTATTCTTATGTATTGATATTATTTACAACATTGTTTTTCATTGACATGTTATATGGTTTTACTTTTGTTAATGCCCATAGGCTCAACATAGGGTTATTAGTCATAGTACCTTTTGTACTCTTTTTATTTTATTTTTTCCTGGAAAAGGTGCAGCTTGGGCAAGTCAGAACAATTGAATGGAGGACATTGGTGACCGGAGAGGAACAGAAGCACCAGCCGAGATGTAAACTCTACACGATACATTACATCCAAGGACTCTGTTCAGAACTGGCAACTTGAATTATTAATTTAGTAAGTATAATTAAATGACATCTATGACCACTGTTTTGAAAGGTTAAGGATAAAGTTATTGTTTTCAACCTCAGTTTTTGGGTCCTTCCATATTTGCGCTGAAAAAAAGTTAGTAAAATACCAGGACAAACATTTTAAAATTCTAAACGGAAGTGAAGTTGGAGGAATTTACCTGAAAATAAGCAGCTCACTCTCCTTTGTGAAAAGGAGCAGGAGCAATCACAGAATCCACAATAATTGGCAGCTTTTAATGTCACACACACAAAAGTCCAAAACAGATCAGCTAAGCACTAAACCACATCCATAATTCATATCTTCGGAAAAAATGTAGAGCTCTCTGAGATTCTGTAGCATATATTATTGATGTGGAGATCCAACTTTGCTCCCTCCTTATATTCAGAACTAATTTATCCTCTCCCAAAATCAGATGTGGCCGAACTTATCTGCCCAAATCAAGTCTCAATGAAGCACTTATTAGATGGGCATTTCAGTTTAAAAGAAAGGGACAGTAAATAGACAAACTGATCTGAAATGGCTTCACTGTTCATGCTCAACAATATTTACATATTGTGGACATGTACATATTATTAGGCTGTGATGCCCATGCATTTTACAACACATACCCACATTTACCACATAGACCATCCTGTGCAGCCAGAAACATATTGATAGCATTGATAATCACAGAAGTATGGCATTGAAAAAGTAAAACCAGGAGAAGCCCTATCTGGTTCAAGTCAGCCGTGTGAATAAATATTTACTTAGAAGAATTTGGTTCTGGCAAATAGTGATGGGTGCGTTTATGATGTTCAACATAGTTTGACTCATCATGGAAGACCATTTACATACCTACAGTATCTATTTTTAGCTACTTATTTAAATATTTCTCACAGACAGCCTGTATGTGCAGAAAAAGATAGCAGGCACCTTGATGAAAAAAAGAGAGAGAGAAAAAATGGAAACCCTTGACCGTCTGTTGCTGTGCTGGAATCATCTCTGTGAACAGAAATAAAACCGATTGAAGTGGGTACATGGCAGCTGAAACTGCACTGCCAACAGGAATGAAAAGCATAAATAAATGAAACCCCTCTTGTTTCTTGAATCAAACATCCCCACGGAGTAAGAAATGTCGGAAGCAGCTCCAAAAACATCCACGTGGTGGAACACAGATTGACTGACAGAGCAAGGGCCGGCAGAGCAAAACGTATGGTGGGAATTCAGAATGGCTTGTCAACAAACGTCCACTTTATGTGGTAGAATAATTAGGCCTTGTTATGCTAGTTAAATGGTCAGTATGACAGGGGGTTAAACTGATCCTTTCATACAAATGGGCTTTTAATGATGTGAAAATCTAGCCCTAGCACTAATGCAGGAAATGTTTGATGTTTTGGAGTTAAAGGGTGGCACATGCGCATAAATGTTAGAACAAGATAAAACATTATACACAAGCACAATTACTGCCTTATGGCCACAATGACTACCTTATACATGGAAGGCAGACCACGTGGCTGGATGATATCCTTGACCTGCATGCTGAAGGGTACAAAGGCAGTTATTTTGCCTGTAAATCACTGTGTGTATGTGTGCATGCGCATGTGTGTGTGTGTGAAAATAGTTGGAGTAGCACATTTACTGTATGTCAACAAGTGTTACTAAGAATAACCAAGATACTAAACATGGTGAACAAGAAGCAAACAGTATAAGGCTATTTAACTAACTCAAACTGAACTATTCATTGCCTGAATGTGTTAAATATATTGAATATTTTATGCATTCTATCCGATACATCCATTTTGCTGAAATTGTTCAAGTGTCCTTGCAGGAGATCAATGCAAGGTTGCCTACCTAAGAGATTAATTATTAAAGGAATAAATAACAAACAACAACACTGCATGCAACATAACCATTCCAAACACACCATTCCAGCCATAACAATATAGCATTATGAGGCTAACCTTGAGTGTATATATTACTATTCACCGACAGCTATTTGGCATTGGTGTAATCAGGTTCCTAGAGGCTTCTTTCTTCAGTATGGAAGGTCTTCTACATTCTATTGGATATTACTCCTAGGTGTCCTAGCCACAATTCATTATCCTTAGCATACTTGAGTTGCAGTACACACAAGTAAGTGGTGCATTGTAAGTAGGTATGTTGTCCTTTTTTTGTGCCACAGAAAAAGAGAGACTCATAGAAGGGAACTATAAATACAAATTACTTTTATTGAGATTTGGACATCAAACCATGCAATAAGCTCAATTTGATTCGACCGTGGTTGTCTCTCGTAAATGTTGTGAAAGAGATTCACAACATGTCTGAAATATTTGGGCATAACATACAAATGCGTACATAAATAAGGAAAAACAGTTCGATATTACAGCAAACATGATTGGACTATCCATTTTCCACAAATGGACTGCATCTGCTGGTGAAAATTACACCCAAGAATAACATAAAAAGAAAAGAACAAGGATATTAAGTAATCTTGTATGCAACATTACTGACAATCAAGCACAACTTGCATATACCTCTTGTCTGAGAGCATCTAAGCATTTTTGTCAACAGAATCAGTCATGTAAAATAGTCCAACATTTTGAATATACAGTATATATCACCTTTTCTTGACAATTGGGACAAATCATGTCCTACCAAATAATCTTACAATTATTACTTAAAACAGCAAATTAAATCCAAATTTATTCAGTGAACCTTTACATTTAAGTGCTTTATGTATGAAATAAATATCACTTATTTCAATCCAGGGCCTGGAAACACCCTTTTCCCAGACAAGAGTTCACAATTTAAAACAATTAGATGTTAAATGTGTTAAAAGCTAAAACTAACTATTCCTACTGATAACATAAGTGTGAAACTTTACTGATATAATCCGCTTTGTTTTAAACGATATTTTTAATGAAAATTTTGGCTCTTGAAAGTTCTGTCCCACTGTCAGATTTCTATAAAAATGTAATTTATTCATAGATTATTTGTTGTGTATTCAGTCATAAAAACAGTTAGCCATATCCTAAGGACCCCTGTCTCACTCTGGAGTTTCACAGAAGGTGGCAAGCTTACTTGTCCTTACTTGATTTAAAAAAAAAAATTTAAGTAAAGAAATAATATTGTGTTCAGCAGCATCTCAAACATTAAAAGGTCAACTCCCTTCTCCCTTCTAAATCGAAACAAAAAAAGATGGTTTAAAAATGTCTACTTTCACTTGAAGTAAGAGACCTCTTAGCAACCAAGAAAAATAAAATGGCTACTCACCACAGCAATGCTCTGAAAGAGAAAATATAACATTTTGTAAACTCAGAAGATGAGAACTCTATGATGCGTCATGCGTGAAATTTGCAGGGCAAGTTCTGTCAGGAAACTTTTGCTGCGCTCCAACCAATGGTCGGCCTCATATGTTCTCATACTCATTTTCTCATACTCAACCAATCACATGTACACATCACTAAGGCGGTGCCCCTTTTAAAAGCGAGAGTCAGATCTTTCCCATGATGCTTTTGCCTGTACTACTATTGTTTGTTTTGCGGCTGCTTGTTCTAAAAGATTGTCACGTCATTCTACTGTCAATATCTACTACTAAATATTAAATAAATATACAATCCTACCATTTGTTTTACGCATTGAGATGTTCCTTTCAAGATTCAGTGTTGATTATTGTCCTGGACAATCTGTTCAAACCTGGCTTGTGCATTCCAGTTCATTCTGGTTTAATTGACAATTATTTTATCCAATATAGGGCAGTATAACCTTCACAACGGTGTTTGCAATGTCTTATTGGATACTTTGAACAATAAATTAATACAGCCGGATGTAACAGAATTTCTAGTTGTATTAATTTTACACAAACAACTTAGAATGTACATTCGCACGGCGAGGCGTAATTGTCATTTTCCTGGTATTTGCTATTTATTATTTTTTACTTGTTTTTACTATTTTAGTAACTCGTCAGCATGGCTAGAGAAAGTCCTCACCTGCTTACATGGACTTTGAAGATGATAGCATAGTTACCATAGATACCATTGAGTCTATCGGAGAATATGTCTACGTACAAACATGAGGGATTTTCCTCCTCGATATGTAAATATTAATGTTACTGCTTGTGATATTTCAAATATGTATGTTCATTTTTTCACTCCGCCAGTGTTGTTGGTATATGTTTCATATTATTATTTTCTCATTATTTTCTCATTTTGATTGCATTTCACATTCTGTAGTGTAAGCATTCAAAGGTGGCTCAGTCATATTTTATGTCTGATTTGGCCTGAAGCTAGAACATTTGCCAGCATTTTCCTGGTGGTGGAATGTTATTTTATTGTAATCTTATTGTACATAATATAGACCGTGGCATATTATTATCTCACTGGGCTATACTTGTCACAGAGGATATGGAAAATACTCATTCCAATATACTATGCATAGTGTAAAATGAACTAGATTAATGTAAAATTTTCCTTGGATTGAGTATGAATGTGTATATGCTTTTAATGTTGCATTTTTTCAAGATTTATTTGCATTTGTGACACTTTATTTTGACCTAACTTATTAAAATAAACATATCCAAGTCAGTATTGTAAATGGTCAACTGTCTTTTTTCATTTCACCTGGAATGATAAAGCCTTAAATAGAGCACCGCCTAACATTACATTACATTACAGTCATTTAGCAGACGCTTTTAGCCTAAATATGTCAGAATGTACCAAATTTGACACCTGTGTGAAGGGGTTAAATAAAGTTGCCATATTTAGTACTTGGTTGCAAATCTTTTGTATTCAATGACTGCCTGAAGCCTGCGACCCATAGACATCACCAGATGCTGGGTACGTTCCCTGATGATGCTCTGCCCTGCCATGCCTGGATTGCAGCCATCTTCAGTTCCTGGAGCCAAAACAAATGACATTTTAAATGCTGCTCATTCCAGTTGGTTCATTATACACTGCTCAAAAAAATTAAGGGAACACTTAATCAACATAGTATAACACCAAGTCAATTAAACTTCTGAGATATCGATCTGTCCAGTTAGGAAGCTTGCACCTGCTTTGGTGCAAATTAAAGTGACAACAGATGGACAGGAAGACAACCCCCAAAACGTAAATGGTTTTGCAGGTGGTGGCCACAGACCATTTCTCTCTCCTTATCCTTCCTGACTGATTTTTCTCGAGTTTTGCATTTTGCTAGTGCCCTTTTCACTACTGGTAGCATGAGGCGGCACCTGCAGCCCATTCAGGTTGCACAGGTAGTCCAGCTTCTCCAGGATGGCACATCCATACGTGCCATCGCAAGAAGGTTTGCTGTGTATCAAGAGCGTAGAGGAGATACCGGGAGATGGGCCATTACACGATAGTACAGTATTCTGTTATGATCAGGGTGGAAAATTAACTTTCTGACCTACTGATGCTAAATTTTACCAGCCACCCCAAAATTTTACCAGACACCTTTAAAAAAATTTTTTTTTCAAATTACACTAAAATAATGTTTCAGATACATTATTGAAAAGGCATACTCCTGTTTATAGCTCAATCATGTATTACAGGTCAAATAGTCAAACATTGTGTATAAATGTATTACATAGCCTACATTTCATATGTAGCTTACATAAGTACAAACCCCAATTCCCAAAAAGTGAATTGAAAACTTTATTTTCTGACATTATAATAAAATAGCAATGATACCTAGCTCGTCCTGTGGTCCCATTTCAGAACAGTGAGATGCAATTCTTCTCTCGCTGGCTCCGCCTACTTGCTATGTAATTTACAAGCTCACTTGAAAACATTGTAGTTTTTCAAAAAGAGCAAGTGGTAGAGGTATACACCATTTTGACGTATACCTCCACCGAATTTTCAACTTTATATTCAAATATATATATATTCAAGATTTTTTTTTTTGGCCAGCCACAAAGAAAGACTTAATTAGTTGCGCCTTGATCTATGCAATAAGGTTAATGTTGTTTTGGTCTGGAATTCCCCTTGAATTTGTTCTTAGTCTGGCTGTCGTCTTTTTGGATTGAATAATGCTATGAAAACATAATATTTTTTTTCCATGAAACTGCCCTTACTAAAAAGGCATGTGATGCAAAAGTTCTGTGACAAAACTCTTTAAATTAAGGATGTATTCAGTCATAGTAAAATTAGCAAAGAATTTAACAAGATGTTAACACAAATAGGATAATTATCCAAACACATAATTATCCCATGGCACAATTAGATGTGAGATCTGATGAACCAGCTGTATGAGCAGTACACATGAAAAAAATGGATAGCAGGCAAATGGGTTCATATCAGGACAACTGGAAAGTCAATACAGGTTTATTAACTGTATTGTATTGTATGACAGGTGATCTGAGGGATTGCTCAGGATTACAACCACCACAATTTACCACAATTGGCCTTTTACTAATACTCTAATGAAGGCACGTCAAGACTTTAACCCCTTCGCGCAGATGGCAAATTTGTTCAATTCTCACCTATTTAAGGGTGCTCTGTTTAACTCCAGGTGTGTGCATCACATAAACTTGGTAAATGGCTTAAATTAAACAAGACAGGTGTACCATTTACAATACAAACTCAGATTTTTAAATTTTCATAAATTAAGTCAAAATAAAGGGCCACAAATGCAAAGAAACTTTGGAAAAATGCAAAATAAAAAGTTTTTCTTTAGTTTACAACAAAATACTGAGAGCTACATAAGTGAAACCGGTAATATATATACATTTCCTGGATCATAAACTCCATGTCCAGAAGTGTCCACAATTTATTTAATTTTCCTATTCATAATGACTCCAAGGAAAACATTTACATTAATCTACCACATATCAGCGCACAGTAAATTGGAGTGAGAATTTTCCATGCCCTAAGTGACAATTATATACGCCTAGCCAATATTATGTACAATAACATGAAAACATTCCACCATCTGCAAAATGCTGCCAAATGTTCTATCTTCAATGAACATCGGTAGCCTACATCAAAAATACATTTACTTGCAGAAAACAATTGCACTACAGTATGTAAAATGCAAAAATAACAATAGGCCTATCAAACATATTGGAAAGACAGTTCTCGAGTGGAAACACAAACGTACATATGTAGCCAGCGAGACCAACAGCATTTTAGACGAAAAAATACTTACATATCGGGAAAGGGAATACTCCCCTCCCTAATGCGTTTTATATAGAGCTTGTGTAATACCAGACTGTTAAAACAAAAACTGACATTACGCTAGCCTGTGATAAATTTTTCAAAGCACAAAATAAGATGTTGCATATACCGCTGCTAAGGTTATAATGTATTCTATTGGATAAAAAAGCCGACAATTAAACCAGAATGAACTGTAATGAATGAGACGGGCTTCCAGGGTATGGGGGGTATTATGTTTCAAATAGTGTAATAGCGGTATAAAGTGTTTTTTTCAGTGTATATTTCTCAAACAGATTGTACCAGACAATAAATTACCACTGGATTTTGAAAGGAACATCTACAGGTGCAGCTCAAAAAATTTGAATATCGTGAATTTTTTGTCACTCATTTCAGAAAGTGAAACTCATATATTATATAGATTCATTACACATAGAGTGAAATATTTCAAGCCTTTATTTCTTGTAATTTTGATGATTATGGCTTACAGCTAATGAAACCCAAAATTCAGTGTCTCAGAAAATTACAATATTTTGCTTTAACATACTTTTAAAGTATCATATTTAATATTTGTTCGCATATCCTTTGCATGCTGTTACTTCCTGAAGTCTGTGACCAATCAACATCAAAAGACTCTCAATATCTTATTTTCAGGTACTGTTACAAGCGATACTATAACCTCTCTGCATTTGAACTGATCTCTATGGGAATTGGGGGGTGAGACTAGATTCAGCTGTAAATTACACTGGTACAGTATGGAACACATGGCTGGCTAAATGGCTCCATTTCACAATGTAATCTTGATAGTTTTGCATGTTTGTGCGTGCCCCTGTGTGTAACATGCCTATGTGGATGCATATTACTATCTTAATATTGCGCAGGTAAAATAACATTGACCCAACTGCGACATGACTTTAGACAAGGTCTGTGGTGGTCTTAGTGCAAGCGCTTTCTGCTGGCTCAAGATAGCAATACACCAAAATGATCCTGGCCACACCTCATCTTAAGACCAACCCGCCCAGTTTACTTGATATGGACCCTGGCCACACAATGACTACTCTGTGTGTGTGTGAAAAAATACTTCCTGATGTCTTTGCAGAATTTACCTTTTGCTAATTCCATATATGCCGCCTCTAAGCCTCAATACCTTTTGCTAATTCCATGTATACCATTTACTGTATAAGGCAGACAGGATGAAAATGGATGAAAATAAAGGTGCAGACTTTCGGTCTTCACTGTGACACGCCAAGAGGCTTACTGACAGAGGTGATAAGAAGCCCTTTTACTTTTTGTCACCTGGTGTGAACAGCACCTTGTACAAGATGTGTTTTGAGCTTTCATGGGCCAATACTGATTCTGATACCAATACAAATGTTTATGGAAATTTGGAGATAGAGGCAGTTTTTTTTACTTGCAGTGACAGGTTTCTACAGTACAGATATTTTTGTTTTGCCACATTTTTGTTTGTCGTCCTTGTTTGCTGCAACACCTTTTCATGTTTACACTACAGGCATTCTGTTTGCAGTTTGTGGACCAAATTAGACATACACTCACAGAAATCCCACTTGTGGAATAATTTTGTTACATAAAACACAATAAAATGTGTTTTTCAGTGTTTATTTCATTATGTACTTATTTGGACAGTGACACATTTTTTGTTGATTTGGCCCTGTACTCCATCCAGCACATTGGATTTGAAATGGAACAGTGATTATGAGGTTAAAGTGCAGACTTTCAGCTTTAATTAGAGGTTATTTACACCCATAGTTGATAAATTAGATGGCATACTTCTGAAAAAAAAAAAAATCTTAATTTAGTTTTACATGTTATCATAATAGGCTGCATCTGGGGCATGTACCAGAGAGCAGGATTACAGAGTTAGCTGGATAACTGGATTGAGTAAAAACCCGGAACAGCTTTTTTTGTTTATTTGTATGTTCCAGATTTGGGAGGGTTCCGGTTATTACTCAGTGCAGTTATCCATCTAACTCAGTAATCCTGCTTTCTGGTGTTATTTAGAGTTGTAAACAACAAATGAGCTAAAGTCTTAACATTTCCGCTGTATATTAAATTATTTCCTCCAGAAAAATAAACCAGAAATTGTAATCAATTCAAACATTTTTACAAACAGTATCACAATAAATATGCCATGTGTCATTTAGTCAATGCACATTTTCGCAAGTTTTTGCGAGCAACTCCAGCAGAAGTGTAGTCTACCGTTATAATAATAACAACATAGGCATTTGCAGTATTGCTATGTTGAAAAAGTAATGGCAGGACGGAATCATAGCATAAACAATGTTACTGTTGTATGGAGCTGTAAACAGTCGCATATATAGATAAAGCTATATAAACACAGATTAAATCATTCAAAATTTAAAATCACTGCGCCGATTGGTGCGGCACTTGGTGGCTCTAGTGTTAAAGGGAATGAAAAGAGGTAATTTTATTGGCTATGATTGAATCCGGCTGTAAGACACCCACTGACAAATATTCAGCCCAATCAAGCCTATTTTCCTTGCCTCTGGTCACGAAAATAATGAAATTCAATGGCCACACCCAGTGTCCCATTGACTGCATATTTTTATTAGACTTGCAGTAACTTTCTTAAGTGAATTTAAAACAGGGAGCAGACACGTAGACTCCAGGAACTGAAGATGAAGTGGGTTTGTCTCATTGTGTGTGTTGTGTTAGAATGTGTGAGCAAGCCTGATATGGCTGTTTGTTATCAAAGTGCTACAATTAGATATTAGTTTTAGAATATATTCCTTTCCACAAAAAAAAATTGTAAGATACCATTGTCACAAGCACAACTAATAACATACACTATATGCTGTTGGGAATGCTGTGGATTTTGTGTGCTGTGTAAGATTTATTTGTTCATTATTTCAGTTGTGAGTTATTCTTATTTCTGCTTTGCACCATCATGGGGTTATTTTCCCTTGTGTGTTGAAACCATAGTTTATGTTGTGTTTTGTATCTGCTATTTTCCTTGCCCTTCATTTACTTTGCCCATATTTGGCTACCACTAGTTGAATTGATAAAATGTTTGCTATACCCCCCCTTGTGTGACTAGAGCTGAACCCTTAGCTCTGGACTGGAGTTAATGAATCCATGAACTGAAGCTGGATTGAAGGACAAATTATCTCTGTTCCTGGAGGAGTAGTGGAGCTGTGTTGCCAGCAGGAATGCCCATATTGTAGAGAGAGTTTGCCTATATTTTTGTGTGGATTTCTGTGGATTGTGCAGCATTTGTGGGCTCTAGCAAAATTGCCAATATATGGATAGGACACTGCTTGTATATCATCGCCTATGGAAAATTGACCTAGACAAGCAGACCTTTGGCTTCACTTTGCTGGGTACCTGGAAAAACAATGAGACATTTTGCTTTCAGTGATATGTGCAGGTATTCAGCTTCTAGGATTTGTCTGGTCCACCTGTAGTTGTTCTATAGGGTGTGAGGGAGTAAGGGCAGAAAACCAGATGCGACAGAAAGGGGATCAGAAAGTTATCCCTAATAAGGGATAACCACAAAGTGCGGAGCTAGTCCGCGAGGTAGATACAAAAAATTAAAGATGGGAAGAAAACTCCCGGCTACACCAAAACAAATCAACCCTAGGAAAGAGGGCGAAAACTTGAAGACTCAAGATCACAAAACAAATAAACAGAAAGCGAAATAATGCTTCAGACTCTCAGCAAGAGAGAACCCAAATGAGAAGCAATAACGCAAAATAAAAAACAAAGGGACTGTCTCAGAGAGAGCGGTAGAAACCAATGCGGAAAAAGCAAAGTGCAAACGAGAAAACTAATTCCAATGAAAGGAATAACGACAAGTCCCACGTATCTTAAAAATAAGAAGAGAAGTGTTCGCCTTTGCACCTAAGAGTATACCGGCTTCCAGTCAAACTATAAATGACAAGGTAAAAGCACCGGAAGACGGAAACCCTGAGCTATATATAGCCGACAGGAAGCAAAACACAGGTGCGAGAAATAATGACAGTGCGAGACCAAAATACCGGAACGGCGGATAAAAAAATCATAGAGTGACCTGCAACAGCCAACGAATTAGAACAGGGAAAAAGACAGGTCCAAAACAGAAAGCGACCCGGAACGGGGGAAACTAGAGCTTAGTAAAATAAACAGAGAAAGACAGACGTCTTGCTCTCACGAATGAGAACCGGAAAAAACAAAGAGGTAGAAATGAAATGGCGAAGACAGACTGTCTAGGACAGAATGACAGTGAAATCCTGAAAGGGAAAACAAAGGGCAGAGAGTATATAAAGCAGGGGTTTCCTAGCTAACTCAAAAAACACCCGAGACAAGTCCCATGTTACGTCAAACAGGTTAAGGTAAAGTGGTCGAGTCAAACTGTCAGTCCTATACCATAGATTACCGGCTTTCCTTGTCAAGCACTAGACAATATGGAAGCGCAGAGTGAAAAAGACGCAAGGTTTAAATAGGAAGCGGAACTGTGGCACAGGTGAAAACACTGAGTAGCAGAACATGCAAAAACACGGGACGGATAACGAAAAACAGAAGGGAGAGGATGTTACACGAGCGCTGCGGGGAGAAGTGGCCACTTAACAAAGAGCAGCCTGAGAACCATGACAGAGAGGTACAAACCCAATACTCCAAGGGTGGATTCCAATCCCTTATTTTTACTACTTGCATCCTTTCCTCGTGTCCTTTCCTCGCTCATTAGCTCTGCCTAATGGAGGACATAAGGAAAGGATCCAAGTATCACATACGAGGACGCAGCAACCGAGGCAACATGAATTAGGCAAATGTAAGCGTCAAGCGTCAGCTGAAGCAATGTCAGTTACTAATGACGTGTTGCACAGCTGCTTCACCTATCAAAAAAATAAAACCTGTATCAGTGGCCATGTAGGCTAATGGATTGTTCTGTAGCCTATAGTATTGTTATCTCTGAGCTTGTTTTTGCATGCAAAATGGTATAGGCTATTGTTTTATTTGACGCTATATTTCACTGTGAAGTTATCACAATTATTTGCAATGATTTCTCCCATGAAATTTGACAGATGTGAAAATGAAATCTGGATATTGTCTCTCAATTACAGGTGTTTGTGTTTGATGTACAGTGTCCCATGAACACATTCACAACAAGGGGATATTTATCAACCGTGTGAATAAAGATTGCACGAAGCATAATTTAAATTGTAAGTACACCTGTATTCCACATGCTCAATGGCCAGTTCCAGCAATTCATCAATGGACTTGAGCGCATGTTTGTTTGTTTGACTTAGGTTCCTGAAGTACATACGTTAATCAATGTTTAAAGATTGCCTGAACCAGAGTTAATTTTGGCAGGAATTTTAAGTTTAGTTTTAGTCATATTTTAGTCATTTGTTTTAATTTAGTTTTAGTCAGTGGAATTAGAAAGACTTTTTGTCATATTTTAGTCACAATTTAGTCAGATGTGCTCTACTGCATAAAAAGTAGTTTATAGTAAATGAGCATAATATTAACTACATATTAACTGTATCTGTACCGTTTGTGATCATTTGTGGCATAAAAATGATAATTTGTGACGTCATGGTTCTTGAGATACTAAACATGATAGTCTCAAGGCTTAGCTTTTATGGCCGGGAGTCATGTCATCACTCTTCAATTGTAGCGCCTCAGCCCCTCTCTGTGGATCAATGGACAATGTGTGTCACACAAGGAGGCAAAGGAGGAGGAGGGTTACACAGTGTCACCTGTTGTGTCCACCTATCAGTCCTGTCCAGTTTCATGTTTTATGTGTCTTTGATTGGGGGAGGTGTGGAGTGGGAATAATTGCATACAGTTGTAACAGCACAGGAGTACAGATGTAACATATGAGGGGCCGTTTAGGCCATACTTAATTTTGGACCTCTCACATACATATTTTCTCTCTCATACATACATATATTCTCATTTTCACATACATCTATTCTCACTCACATACATATATACTCACTCACATACATACATGTATCTGTATCATGTATGTAAGAGTGAGAATATATGTATGTAAGAATGTACGTATGTGAGAGTGGAAGTACAGTGGAAACATAAGGTAGTTTATGGAATTGTGATTGGCTCAGAAGCTGGCTGGTACAGGCTTTTGTCCAGCTCCCACACACCATGGAGGGGGAAGACCAGAAATGCTTATTAATAAATAAATAAATATCTATTAGCCTAATTATTTTACGTATCTTTTATTTATTTTATGGCATATGTATTTCAAAGCATATTTATTTCAACTCATATTTCAAAACGACTCGGCCTGTCAGTCAACATGGAAGGGGCTGCGTTAGCTATGATCATGGGTTGCTCAGTTCATAGATATAAAAACCTAGATAGCCTACTGCTCAAGTGGCCGCCAAATTAGACAGTCAAGATCAGCGTATTTTGGTAGCGTATTGGCACATAGAGACAT
Source organism: Ilyophis sp. 1 JC-2022 (assembly GCA_022702515.1). Classification (NCBI taxonomy): domain Eukaryota; kingdom Metazoa; phylum Chordata; class Actinopteri; order Anguilliformes; family Synaphobranchidae; genus Ilyophis; species Ilyophis sp. 1 JC-2022. Next base: position 28,150,189 of record CM040405.1, read on the forward strand.
CCCCTGATGAAATGTACTATAACTAGCTTAATTCAACTAATTATCGTAAAATCAGACTTGTTATAAACATGATAAATATCTGCATAACACAGTTTACCTTATATACGCCCTTTTAACTATTATAGCCTATAGGAGTTCTCAAAATGTCTGGGTTTTTTTCTTTAAGTTGTAAATTAATTTCTAATTTAAGAGAAATATGAATAGCCTACTGAAAGAAATCTGACCATAAACGTTTTCAACTTTAATAAAACCAAGTTACTCACAAATAGCCTACAGAGCGCTGTCTATAAGTCCTTAATTCCAATTTGCAAAAACTAGGCCTGCCTTTAAAAGTATTGATATCAAAATGTGGCCAAGTTACAACTAACAATGTTGCCTATCGTAGTTCATACTAAATAAACTAGCTCTATTCCAAAGCAATGCTATCCAAACTTTCCTAAATTATTTAATGCAACTTGGTATTGGTAGTATCTTGGTAACTATGGTATCTTCTTCTGACCCACTCTCAAAATCCATGTAAGCCGGCGAGGATTTTCTCTGGCCTTGCTGACGAGTTAGTAAGTTAGTAAAAACTTAGCTAAACTAATAAAACTAGAAGGTTGGTTACGCTCAGCTGTAATTTATCGTTCAAAGCATCCTATAAGACATTGCAAACGGCATTGCTCAGGTTATAATGTCCTATATTGGATAAGAGAGTTGTCAATAAAACCAGAATGAACTGGAATGAATGAGAGAGGTTTGCAGAGCATGGGGGTACTACGTGTCAATGTTTCAGATAGTGTACTAGCGTTATAAAGTTGTGTATTTCTCAAATGCAGGCCAGGCACGCTGAAATCATTTCAAAAGTGTATATACTGTATATACAAAAAAAATGTGTGTGAATTGTGAAGAAAACAGAGGAGGCATCCGTGCACGTGTACACATAGGTTATAGCCTACAACATCTGCACGCAGAGTCTTTAACTGGAATATGCAGGACATCATGTAGATTTTTCGAGGCATTTGTGAGAATCGTACCCTATGTTCAAATTAGCCCATAAAGCCTAATAATGTACAGGAATCAATGACCATGCACTTTACTTAGGTCTACATCATTTAGATGTAGCTTCCCTGAATGTAGCTATGGCAGAATTTAAGAACAAACAAGTTTGCAAGCAATACAAGGAGTGAATAAGCTTGTGCTACATATTCTCCTTTAAAACAGTTCATGAAGGAAGTGGATTAATAGGCTATCCTTTTAGTTTTCTCAGTCTAGAGCTATAGCTAGTTTGACATTGTTGTCCTGAAGCTAGACTATGCTAGTTGGCTAGATATATGTAGGCTAGAGATCTTATTAAAAGACCCAGCTAACAAGATTAAGTCCCCAGGACGTCCCCTGAAGGTCTCAAAATGTCATCTGTACGTTCCCGGGATGTTCTAGTAACCTCCCCCAGACAGTCATTACATGACGTTATATTGTAACCAGTAACAGACGTTCCAGGAACGTCCCTGAATGTCCCATGAATGTTATGAGCTCAACGTCATATCATAACCGGACAGGGACGTTGCTTGAACGTCCCCAAAAAGGCTAATTAAATGTCATATTGTAACAAAACGGTGACCTTTCTAGAACTTTAATAACGTTCTAGTCATGATTTTGGACATCCCTAGGGAACGTCACATCATAACTTTGAGGGGATTAAAATGGGACATCCCTCTTTGTGATGGAGACTAGGCTACTACAGATTCCTTCCCTTGGGCTACTAGCTTTTTATTCTGGCGTATATGCGATCGCTTAAATAGGACAAGGGCGTCACTTTCTGTTCAGTTTTTTTCGTGGTTTTGAGATAGATGTGTGCTGCTGACTGAACACATCCACGTTACCGTTACTATTGCTTGCTGCTCTTCGGTGGCCACGGCAGTATTACTGTTCTGTAAACTCGTAGGCCTAGTTAAGATTCATTGACAAAGAAAGGCTTGTATCTTGTAGGCCTACATTTTGAATTCTGACGTTAGTTTTTCCGTTTCTGACGCTTAGAAACTCCGTATTCGGCAGAGTTGTCACAAATCGTGTACTAATAAAGCTAAAACACTGGGTTTGTTGTTTCCACTCATAGTTTGGTTGCAGGAGAAATTTATATCTACGTTGAGCAGAAAATCTAAATCTTGGCGCCAAAGGGGTTAAACAAAAGGCTCCAGCACAAAGAAGAATAAATGTAATACTGGTATACCCTGTATAACACATGCTTAACACAAGTTAATGAGCGAATTAGCTATAACAGCACACAGTAAGGTCATTATAACATCGGTTTACTGGCTGTGAACATTTTTCTTGGTTGAATATTTATTTAATTTGTATTATTCATTTATTGGTTTCCCTGTATATTACCATTGTCACTGTTTAGCTTGTACATGTGTAGCCATGGGGGAACATCATTCTCGGGTTGCATTTACCAGATAACAAGAGAAATCTAAATCTAAAAATGATCTAATTGATAAAACCAGCTAGTCTGCATGCAGGGATCACCAGCAGTTTCCAATCTGGAATTATGTGCTTGATTTGAAGTGCTGATAAGTGACATTAGTGTTAGCTCATACATAGTTTAAGTTCAATCTCACTGTTATGCACTGATGTTCCTCTCTGATTGTAAAGCGTGGATTATATCAAGTGATGTAAACAGGGCATGTTCCATAGTTACTGCAGTTACGAAGGGAGGTCTGCAGTCCGTGCTATCTTCACCTGACATCTTCATAACATACTGGTTCTTGTGTATCAGAGAGCATGTAAACATATTTAGTTCTAGTCTGACATGCACCGCTGAATGGTATCATTAAGCATTCATATTGTGCACTATGCTGCCAACATTATGTTGAAAATCTATCCCACTATTCCAATCCTATTGCCAGAGCCAGAGACATTGGCTGAAATGCAGGGGAGTTCTTCAGTACAGCTGAGGTCTCTTAGTTTGGGAGATGATTAGAGAAACAGTGTTTGAGCTGAGAGTTCAGCAGTATCCAGGGATAGTAATGAGTAAATTTCAGAAAAGCTAGTCTTACACTGAATGTCTGTCTCCTGTGGTGGGTGTAATTACAGTTGGGTCAGGCCAGTTGGTCTTACCATGCCAGTCTGAATTTAAACAGCTCTAAATATTTAATTACTATGGCCATTGACATTTACAAAGTCAAATAATGTGTTTATTCAGTCATACATAACCTGAATTTAAAATGTGTGCAATTTACTCACAAGGTTCATTGTGAAGCACATTACAGCGTACATGCCGACATGTGATAGCATGGAAATTTGATGACACATTTGATAGTCTAATTTGTGTACAGCCAAACCAGGGGGAGGGGTAATGTTAGCTAATGGAATTTAATTGTTCTCTGATGCACATTTAAATACCAAAAAATTGAAAGGTTTGTCATGGTTCATGGGTTTTTATTTTCTTTTCCGTTGCGGTTCTCGTCCTTATTCTAGCAGATTTTTTCCACGTTCAGTTTCGGGGTTTGCTTTCCCTCATCATTGTTTTCAACTGTGCATCTACCTGCGGGGTATTTAAGTTCCTCACTTCCGCTTCCCCGGTGCTTTTTTGTCATTCGACATTGCATTGAGCCAGGTATAGCCAGGTACTAGCGACCTTGTGATATTAAACGCTGTTTATGTTCACGGGGGACTTAGCTTTTAGTTTAGGTATAGGTATTATTCCTCCTGTTAGCATTCTGTGCTTTTTATTCTTTGCTGTTCTCTCAGACAGTTCTTTGTTTGTTTTGTTTGTTTTACACTCTTCCGACCGTCCAAACTTATGTGCCGAAGGTGTTCTTTTCTTTGCTAAGTTTCCTGTTTTGGCTCCAGTATTGAGCTCGGGAGATTTAGTTTGTGTTTCACTCGTTATTCGAGTTATTTTAGTGGGTTGATTTTCGTTTGGCTGTTTAGCCACAAGGAATTAGTTTCCTGCATGTCATGGTCACAAAACTACTGTCCTGTAGTCGCTTTTCTTAAATGTACGGATAGGCAACATTTCTCAGGGGAAATGTGGCGTGAATAACTTAATGCATTTGTGAGGCAAAGGACTCATTAGGATGCCTCACTGGGTAAATTAGGTGACAGCCATAAGTAAAGGTTTTTTATTTTGCGTAACATCAGAACTACAGAGTAACATCAGCAACAGACAAAGGAAGTAATTGCAAGAAAGGAGTAATTGCTTAAATGTTTGGATAATTGCTTCAATTATTTTTATCATTAATTAGCAATAATAATTTTGGTAATTCATTAAATCATCAATATTTCTAGCAAGCTAATTACACAAAATTATAATTTTAAAAAAATAAAAAAATAAATCATTTTTAGAGCTGGACTTTTTAAGTGGTAAATCTTAAGTATTTGAAATTAGTTAACCAATTCTCTTGTTTGCTCACTAAAGCAGAGAGCTGCTGTACGATATTATAACATCAGTGTGTAGCACCTCTAATTGCCATAGGAATACTGTACCTCAGTTATCTCCAGCTTTCTGCTGAAGCTTTCTGTGAGACCTGAGGCCATTGCAACACTGCAGTAATAACCAGTGTGTGCTGTGCTAGTTATAGCACACAAAAGCCGGCTCTCAAACTTGCAGTCAAACAACAAGGTCCGACTTATACTCACTCATTGCTTTCAATGTGTACAGGTACGGTCATCCTGCACAGAAACTGAAAACCTAAATAAATACATGTACAAGGATGCAGATGCTGGAGTAAGTTTATATTTTGAGCCTTCATTGAACATGCAACATTTAGTTATTTTTTGTTTCTACTATTTGTTATTTAAGGTATGGGGATTTTAATAGATTCAATTTCACACAATTTTACAACCTATAGGACAAAGTATTCCATGCACATTTTGTCAACCCTGTGTAATTCACCACTGGTTTCAATTTACATCAAGATGCTGCAAAAATAGGAAGGCAGCTGAAAGAAAACAGTAGTGACAGAACTGTAATACCAGTCAGCCACAAGTTGCATTTGCCTGCTTGCTTGCCCCTCATTGCTTTTTGAGTGGCTCTTCAGAACAGCACCCACCATAGCAGTTATATCTTATCCCTCAGCATATAGGTTCACAACCTATAAGATTTTTTATTACATTCTTAATTGCAAATTCATTATTTTGATGTTTGTAGCAGAGGAGTTATTGCATAATTGGTCTTATTTCCTGGTTTGAAAATTTGGAGATGGCAAAGGTCTGAAAACATGTATGGGTCCCAGCAGTTCACTGGTACCTGGTCAAGACAGGATAATGACCAAATACACTGTGTTCTCTCCAGCAAATAACGTAGCAGCCTGTTAACTAGATTCTGCCCAGTATGGGATCATCCAAAATGACTGTCCATTGCGTTACTCTTGTGTGGCTAAGCATACCATCTTCAAAGCTGAAAGCTAAGGGGGGTTTGATAAAAATTCAGTACTATTCTCTCCAACACACAGATTTTATTGAATAACTGAGACTGCTATACAAATTAATTTCCTCTCATTTGTTTTACAAGGTAACAGCATTTGAGAAGAAGATAATATACTAAGATAATGATGCCTTTGTTTCTCTTATCTTGCCCAAAGGATGCTACTTATTTATGTCATCTGTTTTATGAATATTTCTCTCAGATTCATAGCTATTAACCAAATTGTGTAACTAATTAGAATTTCAGTTGACATTTTATTTGCCTTTTTAGTTTTGCTTTATCTTTTTTTTGGTTCCAATATTTAATTCAAAGATAAAAGATTTATCAAATAAAATTCATCCCTGGAGTCTGTCCAATACAATATCATGGCTTATTGTATTAAAAGCTGCACTTACCTCAAGAAGTACAACAGACATTGAGTTACACTGCTGACAATAATGAATCATTTAAACCCTGAAATGCTGTGTCAGTGCTATGGCAGTGTCTAAATTCTCATTGTAAGATTTTATGGATATGGTTCAAGCTGAAGTAGCAACAGCTAAAACATTTTCAATAAAAAGGATCTATATTTTTTTAAATGGTCAGGTTCAAGATTTGGTTAAATGGTTGTCGGGATCTAGTTTTTAGATTATAGCTTTTCAGAGAGAGTATAATTTGAAACTTGCTCATTGTCCATGCGATATTACCTTTAAATTAACACACTAACTGCCATGGAATTCTGGAACACTGAGCACTCAGACTGCCAAGCCAATATGGCCGCCCAACATTCTAAATGATTAAACTCACAGGACAAATGTTTAAACCTTGTACATGGTCCTTGTTTTAGTTTTAGACATTATTTATTTTGATTAGTGATTAGTTGATTTGTAGACATGAGTAAATGCTTTGCCACTCATTGGCTCTCATAGCTACACATATCAGTCAACATCATCACAGAGATGCCAGTAATAAGGTTTTTTTTTTTTTTGTGAAGGACAACTATTGACAACATCAAGACAAATAACAATATAAACAGTTAAATTAATTATTTAATGTCAAATGTATGCCATTGAATTAAACATGAGATTCATTGATAAAATCAACATATTAGCAGAGAGACTAAATTGAATATTAGTGAAGTCATAGAGTTCAAAAGTAGCCTATCTTCTCTGGACATTTTTATATTGGTAATGATGAACAACAAATATAAATTATAGAGAGTAGTGGTAGATTGGTACAGTTATATAATAGTAATAATGAACACTAAATAACATTAGACATTTGAAAATATCAGCATATTGAATCAGCACTGATCATGAATGGATTGCATAAGATAAGATTCCCACCTCTCACCAGCCCAATCAATTAATCGTCCTCCCTCCTCTTCAGATCACCTCTCTCAGCACTTCATATATTTTCCAAAAAACTACTTCTCACAATATCCAAATAGAAACTGAACGATTGCTACCATCTCTTTCTATTTTGCTTGCTATACTCAGTGTTTGAAGTGGGAAAGACAAGTTACGTTGTCAAAAATCAGTGAGAAAACAGGAAAGATACAATGTATTTTTTTAAGTTTTCAAGCACTGGCTATAGCGCATTAGTTAGCCAAATGAAGGATACATCAATTGGAGTGAAAGTTAATTCCAAATAAAAGTTGGGAAACTAGAAACCCTAGTTAACGTTAGCTAGTTTGCTAGTTAGCTGTCTAATGTTAGGTGTCTACCGTTAAAGTTAGCTACGAACGTTAACGTTACAGCTTGTTGAAGTTAAGCCTTGTTGAGAAGGATATACTGTCATCTATCGGATAAAACCCTTATGAATAAAACTGGAATGACATGAAATACTTCAGAGCTCTAGGTAGGGCATATGGGGTACTCTCCACAGACGTTCCAAATTGTGTAATAACGTGCTAAACTGGTGTGTATTTCTCAAACAGATAAATGATGACTGAATTTTGGAAGGAACATCTCTGTGTAAAGCCAATGGTAGGATTTTATATTTATTTCATATTTAGTAGCAAATATTTATAGTAGAACGATGTGATATATAACACAATAATTCCATGTTTATTTAGCATTTGAGTGAGCAGAGCATTTTATGGCATACGATCAGGCTATTGTTGGGTTTATCTTGTTGCTATGATGGAATTCAAATTTTATATGAAGAATAAATATATTAAATAAATATATATATGAACTCACACATAGACGCTATTGTCCACTATATTACGCATGAGTAGGTATAGTTGCAGGCAAGACTAGGTGGGGGGTTGCTTGTTAAATGGACGTGCTATGGAAAAATAGTGACACTTAGAAACTCCGTATTCGGCAGAGTTGTCACAAAACGTGTACTAATAAAGATAAAACACAGAGTTTGAGGTTTCGATCCATAGTTTGGCTGCAGGAGCAACGAATGTCTCTGTTGAGCAAAATCTTGGCGCCAGTGTCCTGGTCACTAGGCATCTGCACAAAGGGGTTAAGAAAACCCAGTAAATTTCGACACAGGATTGTTTAAAAGGGTCGCCTCTTGCAAAAACCTCAGCCTGTCCAGTTGCACTGAGGCCAATAAAATAGCAGGGTGCTATTAATAGCCCAAAGCATTTACGACCCTTGTCTTGCCACAGCCACATACTGTAAAATGCACCGTTTATACACACTAAGAAAATCATGTTCAGATTATGAAACGATAATATATTTTTAAACCGTTTGTACAAATAAGCATTCAGGATTGCCCCTTGCTTACTGTACCATGTATCGTACGGACTATAAAGTCCAATGTACTTTCGGTTTAAAAAAACTAAATAAAAGAAATCTCTCATATAAATATGTTTAGAAAACCAAATATCCTACCTGGTTATGAAGCTATACCTGTTTTCTGATTAACCCAAAATCTTAAGGTGGCAAATGCTCCATTGCTCCCATGTAGACTGTGCCAGAGGGTGTACGCGGGTGTGGATATGTGATTACTACGACCAGGGATTCGTGGAATCTAAAAAAACGTGTATAGAAAACATGATGGAGTTTTCTGTGCATACACTGGAAGAGAACCTGGGTGGGTAAGTGGGTAATAATGTCCCAGTGAGAAAAAGCCGGAATCTAGATGTATAGCGCTAGGGGTGTAAATCTTGGAAGGCATTTTGACAGACGGCCAAAAACGGCAGATACTAACGCTTCCAGTGAATTGGACTGCTCTAGAATGGCTAATGCATCCTGAACAGACTCGTCTAAAGCGTCCAAAAATAACGTCATCAAGGGAGTCTCTGACCAACCTGTCTGAACAGCTAACACTCTTTATACAACAAAAAAAGTTAACACAGAAAAGTTATAATAAAACTAATGCTAGCTATAATTTGTATAGCTTTGCCAAGATTAAAGTGAAATAAAAGAACCAGAAACTAAACTAGATGTGTTAAATCATTGAGTCATGATTGCACTTTAGAAGGCAGTGACCCTTGTGAGGACATTTTCAACTGAACGCTCTAATGATACGTTCTAATCACATATTTGTGATGGTGCGCTTTTGGGCCAGTTCTGGAATTATCACATATTTTTGATAGTACGCATGAAAGGGTTTAAAGCAGGGGTCGCTATACCTACATTTTAAGTAGTTACGGTAAAAAGGCGGCAGCAAAATAATCGTTCATTACAAACAACCAATCACACCTAAACCACCCACGTAACAGACAACGTAAACAATCTAAACAAAACAATGCAATGTAAATTTTTATCACAATATATAAACCGGAGCGAACTGGAGCTTGCGGAATGATAACATCCTAATAGTGCTCATCACTCATTAAATTACGTCCGCTTCCCCTCCTCGCTCACATACTCTGACACACACACCATTGAGCATCAGATGCACTCCGTCGCCCCGGTATGCAGGCCAACCTGCATGCTCTAGAACAGGGGTGTCAAACTCCGGTCCTGGAGGGCCGCAGTGTCTGCTGGTTTTTGGTGTGTTTCAGCACAAGTGATTAATTTAAGTCACTGATTGGCTAAGAAGTCCAAACACCTTGTTCTCAATGCTTTAATTGGGTGCTAATTAAAAGGAAACCACAAATACCTGTAGACACTGCGGCCCTCCAGGACTGGAGTTTGACACCCCTGCTCTAGAACAATATCCGCCGTTACTTGTCAACTGTTCCCCACTGGCTGCATATAGGCATCTGGGCTGAGCTAGGCTTGCCTAGCCTTGTTGAATATCCTGCTATCTGTTGGTTTTTGAACTTTGGTATTGGCACATTCTCGAGATTACCGTGGGAGAGACAAGCTCTGGTTTTTCTTTCATTAATTTCTCTTGTGACTGTAACTTGTCTATGTCTGTAACATTCATTAGTTGTTAAGGTAGTTGAACCCTTGCCTTTAGATTAGATGTTGAATACTTGTAATTGAATACATTTTTACATTTTAAGATGGTTGTGAGTTGTACATTTTTATGAAGGTTGATCAAACAGGTTGCTCTGCCTGTAAATGAATTTGCTAAATTGACAATTGATATATTTAATAATAATGAACAAACTAAATCAAATAAATCTATTTTACATGTTGGATAATTGAGGAGTTTTAACTGCTGATGCCACGTGTTCTAATCTTTATTCAGAGTGCCGAACATTAAACAAGGGTGTCCGCTGTTAAAACTGATGGATTTGGAAATTGTCATTTTAAATAGATTCTCACTTCCTCAACAATGGTTATATGAATAAATTAAAGTAAACATACAATTGCATTTCTGTTAGTATATAGGCTATAAATGCTGTCACTGCCAGCAGCAATTTTGAATTTGCTCCAAGACTGGAGCCTGAAGAGGAAGTGGCATTCCATCATACAATATGATCTTTGAGAATTGTGAACTGTGGGGCCAATTAAATCAGTTCCTGGATTCCACCATGTGCTGGCTTTAATTAATCAGGTGCCCTGGGAAAGAGACTGGCTGGAAGTGGAGGCTGACCTGAGGTGCAAAACCAAGATTAGTCCCACATCAAATCTCCAAATAGTAGGAAATAGAAAATGGGACAATTTCCTTCTTTTCATTCAAAATTTACCGTTTAGGCAAGCAAACTTTCCAACAGCCCAGTGTTCCAATGTAGTGTAAATCACCAGCAAAACATTGTAATCTTTTGTTCAGTTAACAGAATTTCCCAGGCCCACTATCTTTATTTTTCCTTGCAGCAGTCTCATAATGGAAGTGCCAACATGGGTCACTGAGAGCCACTAAATCCCATCAGGATGAGAAATAGCCACTGTGCAAGAGACTGTAGAATTTCTACTCATGAACTAGAGCTTGTCTCATACAGAAAACAGAGCCATGTTAGGAAAAGGTAGGCACACTGCTCACTACTGTGTGATTCTTTCACAGTATAATAGTGTACAATAAAATTTTGAGGGATACAAAATATTGTACTTGCTGCATAGTCCCTTAGATCCAGGATTGTGTCGCAGCATTGCATCAAAGTTGCATATGTTTGGTCAGATAACATATAGGGCCTTATTTTAAGTAGGCAAACGCAGTCGACTAGTGCTAGCGCAGATCAAATAACTTTTGGTATTTTTTCTAAGCATGTCATACAACTAGGCAGAATTCCATGTGTAATGGATTGAAAGTAAAGCAAAGATGTGACTGTACACTGTGATTTTGCTTTCCACACCCCTTTAGCTGAACGGTTGTCATGACTCCTTGTTTTACGGTCTTTGTTCATGTAGTTCATACTCTATGGTCCCACTCTTAATGGCTACTTGATTGATCGTTATATTTTCAAGTTTTCCTGCTAAATAGTATTTTTTATAGATTCTTTTTTTTGTTATTTTGTTAAACTTGTTAAATGTATAAAACACATGTATGCAGTTATGTCTGCTAAATTATAATAATAATAATTGTTATTATTAGATGAAGGAATTATGAACAGGTTTAGTTTATTCAGTAAAAACATACTTGCACAGCAATTTGTGTTGCAGCCTGTCTTAACATTGATAGAATGGATCCTTGCCTATACAGTTCACAAAAGACCGAACTGAGCGTAACGGCTTTTATTGACCCGTTAACAGACAGGTCAATAAAAAAGCAACAAGGCCAAGTGGCATTTCTCTGGAACCAATCCTAGAGGGAAGCTACAAATGTAGTGGCTGGCAGAATACACTTCACAAGTTCACAAATAAAAACGCTAATACAAACAATATCTCTTCTTATAACCAAAATAATGACACTTATGGCCTAAAATGTTTTGTGGTGTACAGCTCTGTTGAACTGTATTGAAAACAGGAAGTAAAAGCTTTTAAGTAGCTTAATTATATCCACATTCTCTGAATGTAAGAAAGCAGACAAGAGATATGCGAAGTATTTAAAATCATGTACACATAATAGAATGCAAGCACTCCTTCCATTATTTCATCATCTTAATTCTTTATACTTTTGCGTCGCTAATGAGTTGGTAAATTATCCATAATCGGAAAGTATGTTTTTTTTCCTTTTTGTAGTTTTGACTGTTTATGATTCTCTTTTTTTTTTTCTTCTTATCTTGAGACTGTTTGTATTTTCTTTAAATTCTGTATCATGACTACATAAGTAAAGTTTATTTGAGTACTGCAGATCCCAAGAAATTTTTAAGCTAAATGCTACCTTGGGTTTTTCTTTAATTTGTCGAAGAGTAGCTGTCCTTCCTGATTAAAATGACCTCTCAGCCAACACTCTACAGTGAGTGCAGATGTATAGCCCCAAACTGTTGCAACTTGCTCCTGCAAGTTTCCTGCTTAACTATGGACTACAACAGGGCGGGCACTTAAGTCTAGCTGCGGGTGTCGGACAATGCCAGTCACAGGTTGCCACTCCTACTGAATACAAATGGACGGGCTGAGCGTTATTACTTGGCCTGGAAGCCATTCTTTGAGAAAATCTAGGTTTATGATGTTCAGTTCAGTTTACTTTTCTGCTTAAGTTCTACTGAAAAGAAAATGCTGCTTCACTGTAGTGCGGCAAATTGCAAGGGTTTAACATCGATGAAGGAAGGAATTTATTTTTGGCGGCTACCATATGATGAGGGTTAGAGAAAGCTATGGCTGACTGCAATTGGGAACGCTAAAAATCGTCCAGGTACACAGCTAAAGAATGTGCGAGTGTATGCTTCACCTTGCATGGGAGGTCAGGGGGAGGGATCTCCAAATACAAATTTCCCGCCCATTGCAGTTCTTCAAAAATTAGCAAGGGTAGAGGTTTATGTCATTATTATGCACGCCTCAAATCAAATTCTCCTGCCACTGCCGCTATTTCTGTGCAGAGATTGCTTTGGCTAGCCACTAATAGAGACCTTAGAGAGATACAGATGAACCTCGATCCAACGGACACCGATGCAACGGATTCCGGATCTAACGGACTCCGGATCCAACGGACACAATCCGCTAGAGTGAATATCTGGTCCGAACGTTTAAAACTCCCGGGTGAAGCGAACCGAGACCGCTACTTGAGTAAGCGTCCGCTTGGCGGCGCGCACGTGTTGTTTACAAGCGTACAAGCGTCGGTTTGCCTGGTTGTTGTGCGCTACATATCTCTTGTTATAGTGATATTTTGCAGTGTCGCACCCGGAAAATTTCGTCGCTGCAACGGACAAACGGCTTTAACGGACAACTGCTCCCCCCTCTTAGTCCGTTGGATCGAGGTTCATCTATATATGGTTCATTTACTATCAAAATTTGATTGATGGGTATTTTATTAATATTAATGAGGTTATGAAAAAATATAATTACGCATAAAAAATATTGGAATAAAATAAAAAAACATTTTATGATTATGATTATGTATTATTATTCGGGGTGGGGTGTGGGGGGTTTTGTTTCAAGGGTTTGATGATGTCATTTTATTGGTGGTTGTTTACCAGTGTAAACATTGGTAAATGGTTCTGTGACGGTTGTACATTTTTATGGAGGGCCTTGATGCTTAGGGGAACATGACATCGTTTTAAAAATGTACTTTTTATTAGAACAACATCGTGAAAAAGTAATGGTATATAAATGTATAGGTTAGTAGTAATAGCAATAGTTTTAAGTAAAAAACAAAAAAACTAAACAGTTTGTGTTAGCAGATACGTGTTAAAAGAATAAAATAATTCAAGCAGGTTGTTAAAACGTGAAAAAATAGCCAAGGCTATATCGAAAAGCAAGTTAGTTGTCTGAAAGAAAGCATGCAAAACATTTTTAAATGTTTGTTATAGCCAATGTTGCGCCAAAATGTCCGATGTTGCGCCAAAATGTAATACTGTGTAAAATAGCCAAGCAGCCAATAAAAAAGCTTCTTGGCCAGCCTTTCAACGACTAAGCGCTTTCGACTTCGCCGTTCACTCTCTACAACTCTTAAGTTTTTCTTTGGCTCTAACAAACGTTTAAAAATGTTTTGCATGCTTTCTTTCAGACAACTAACTTGCTTTTCGATATAGCCTTGGCTATTTTTTCACGTTTTAACAACCTGCTTGAATTATTTTATTCTTTTAACACGTATCTGCTAACACACTGTTTTTTTGAAAAAACTTAAAACTATTGCTACTACTACTAACCTACACATTTATATACCAGTACTTTTTCCCGATGTTGTTCTAATAAAAAGTAAAAAAAAATGTAAATGTCATGTTCCCCTAAGCATCAAGGCCCTCCATAAAAATTTACAACCGTCACAGAACCATTTACCAACGTTTACAACAACCACCAATAAAATGACATCATCAAACCCTTGAAACAAAAATAATAATACATAATCATAATCATACATTGAAAAAAAATTCTCAATATTTTTATGCATAATTATATTTTTTCATAACTTCATTAATATTCAGAAAATACCCATCAATCAAATTTTGACAGTAACCAAACAATATATCTCTCTCTGACCTTATCAGTTATACCCTTGATCTGTTAAATTAGATTAGTATTGATTGATTTCCAGTGGAATAAGTTAATACGTTGTGACAGCTGCTCTCACTTTGTCAGGGTCTAATATGACTGCAACAATTAAAATCCTTAACTAAAAACAACCATGCTAATTTTGCTCCATAACGTGTCATTTGTTTTTATTTAAAAAATATAAATTTCAGGTGGACAGTGGTATGAATTTTATCTAAATCTTACAAACTTTGACAATGCAATCCATGAAGCTATGCTGGTGAATATGGAAACTAAAATCTGCAAGACAAATGTTGATATAAATTAGGCCAATATCTGATATACAGTAGCTTTAGAAAATTCATTAAAATACCATTTTTAAAATAACTGTGCAAAAAGCAATACCTTGTTACAGGTGTACATTTGAACTATTACAACTTTTTGATTTAACAACCCAAGAGTTATGGCTTTGTTTAAATACAGTTCGTTGTGAGATAAATACTGACAAATTAACTTTTTTATTTTTTTCCAAGTGGTTAAAATAAATCCTAAAGGGTGTTTTTGTGATTGTAACAGAGGATATTTAAAGGGAACAACACCTGAATAATTTTTTTATGGTGTTTAGGTTACTTAAATTGACATTTACAACCTGTTCAACGAAGACTTCTGTTCTGCTCAGTCGACAGTTAAAGTTCATCCCCACAACAACATTGTGCTCCTCCATCTGAGGGCGATCCAATTCTGTTGCATCACATTTGAAGACTTAACACAGCTCCCTCCCTTCTCTGGCAACTTTGAAATGACTTGACATTAGGATAAAGGTCGACTGGTTCTGCCAGTTAGTGGTTTTGCAATATTTCACTGTCAGCATGCCACACGTCACCAATTAACCTGCTTTCAGCACCTGGCCAAATGAGTTTGACTGGGTAGAAGGAGAAGGACTAATATCTCCTGTCAAAGTGGGTTTGTAGTGGGACTATGGGAACAGTGCACTCATTCAGTAGAGCTGGAACATCTGTTAGCACACGTGTGGAACAGAGGCCCTCACCCCTCCTATAATCTCACATCTTCCCTGGACAAGCTGGTTGAGTCTATTACATGGTTTGACACTCATGACAGGTGTGTGTGTAATGTGATTGTGTATGTAACATGATTACATTGGGTTGAGTGACATGTATACACTCAATATAATACACACACACACACACACACACACCTTCAACCGTCATATAACAAACAGCACTTTATACACATCCCTAATTAGGGCCACGTACATTGATGCAAATGAGAAATTACCATGCACGACAAACATATGTAACATTTGTGTCCAAAAGCTACACTACAAAAGACAGAAAAGTATTAAAAGTAATTGAACAAAAAATACAGCTTGGACAATTGATATTTTTCTATTGCATTTTCCTGGTAGCTGTTGCAAGGAAACATACCTTAGATGTTGAATTCTTCTGAGAGAATGACTATGCTCCCCGAGAGACATTTTCCATCAAAAACCACAAAGCACAGCATGATCCTGCTGGTAGTCTTTCATCAGCCCTAAACTCAAACCTGCCAGCACACAACCAGGTGCCTAGGAATGCACGACAGTTGCAGAGGAAACAAACCTCATTGTCGGATGCAAGCATTAAAAATAGAGCCTGACCGATATTCGCGCTTTTTGGACCATACTGTATTGGTAGTCAAGGATGACATGTGGCCAATATGAACGACCGATATAGGCTATTTATTTCTTTCTTTCTTTCTTTTACACTGACACGTGGGTGCTCCTAGCACTCCATCTAGTGGTTCTTGCTACCCACAACATATCATGTGACATGGAATCTTCACTCAGTCAGAGAGCAGCGCTGCCGCTGGAAGAAGACTCACTGAATGAAAGGAACAATAACTAAGGTATGTTTCTCTTTCTGGGTAATTGAATATTGTAAATAATAGTGTATTAACCAAACAGTAATGTTATAGTCATTTAATTGCAGTCATAATAAATGTTTGCAAACTGCCGATGAATATAAACTACGATAACATTGCGAGCTAGCTATCGGCAAGTTAATCAACAACCAGTAACATGAGATGCAACCACAGACCTCATTGTGCTCTTTTACTTAGCGCCAGTGGCGGCTGGTGATCTAAATATAGGTTGGGGCGCTAGCATTTCTAAAAAAAAACAAATACATCTGACTTTGACTTTAAACAGAAAAAACAAGCTACCGTGTGTCTCAGTTGCATAAGACAGTTTGATTGGCAACAGTGGAGGACAGTTTTTCAAGTAAGACATCACTGAACTAGAGTGCGGATCGGGCCGCATATTTCTGTCCGAACCCGACCGAGCCCGAGATAGTAGTAACCGAGCCCGACCCGAACCCGACAGGAATTCTGCTTTTTATGTCCGAACCCGACCCGAGCCCGACGCAGTTAAGGCACTGAAGCGCTGACATTGTGTTTCCCTGTCACGCAGTTGTTGTTACCATGGTTACAGCTTCTCTGTTTAGTGGTCACTGGGCACCTAAATGACCGTCAAAAGGCATTGTTTTATTGGTAGATAACAGACACACACAATATTCGGTATCATTTTTATTTATTTCACACTATATTTTCACCAAAAACAACTTGAAGCACCATGTGAAGTAAGCTAACCCATCCCAATTAGTACAGTAATACCTTGACATACAAGTTTAATTCGTTCCGTGACCGAGCTCGTTACTCGGTTTACTCGTATATCAAATCAATTTTCCCCATTGAAATTAATTTAAATACCATTAATCCGATCCAGCCCCCCAAAAAACACCCTAATTTCTTTGTTACGTTGTTATAAAAATGAGAAATGTATTTATAAATAATAAATAATTAATACAAAATATAATACAAAGATAATAAAATAGAATATAAAGAAATAAACTGGTTCTAAACTTAATTGCTACATTATTATTCTTCACTTACACTTAATCTTCATCAGTGACGTTTGCATCTTTTTCATAGATTTTTGGCTTTTTCGTCACGCTTTTCTGACTGATCTGCAGGGCGTTTCGATAAAAACCTATCCATGGTGGTTTGTTTCTTCCTTCCCTTCAGAATTTTTCGGAAATGCGAATGCAATTTCCGAAATTGCATTCGCATTCGCAATGCTCCGCTTGCTCGGCTCGTAACTCGGGTCTAGGCTCGTAAGGCGAAGCAAGAAATTGCTCGGAATACTCGTAAGTTAGTGCACTCGTATGTCAAGGTTTTACTGTAGTTCAAAAGTAAAATGTTCGCTAGTTGTTCGGCCGCCGTGACCGAGCCCGACCCGTTTCTCCCAATGAACGCCTTGAGAAAGGTTCTTTTTGCAAAGAAATAACCGAATTTTCTTTGCTTTCTGTTCCACTTGAAGAAGCCATTTCGAATTATCTCTCTCGCTTAGCTCTACTTGAATGAATGAGTAGCAGCCGACTGAACCTATCCGTAGTACTTGCGCACTCGCAGTGATATCCTGCTAGATGCCGGCTGGGCGTGATAAACATGCCTTAAATCCAATCCAATAATATCATAAACCATGAGGACTAATCAGAAAAGGGTAGGATAGTCCGGGGCGCACAGGCCTGCGCCCGGGGACCTCCTTTTTTGGCCGCGAATCAGGCAGCAGTATAAGGGGGCTCGCCTGAAAATGAATGAGTGCTCTGATTCACCATAACGTTACCGGCGCCCCGCAGTCCCCGGAACATGCATATGTAATGTATTAAACTTTAGACAACGCAAGGCCAACATATAACATGTTTAAGCTACTAAAAAATTAAATAATAATAAAAAATAATAATAAAAAATAATAATTTTAAGCTACTAAAAAAATTAAATAATAATAAAAAATAATAATTTTTTTAAAACTTTTTTTACAATTTGTATGTGGGGGAGGGGGGGCGGCGCCCCAGCGCCCTCTATAGGCCGGCCGCCACTGCTTAGCGCCATTACTTAGCTAACGTTATCATTCATGACTGATGAGTAGGCTACCGATTGAGATATAACATATATTTAAGACAGTGTGCATTTAGATTCACCCCCGTGTTTTAACTAACAGAGGCATTTATTTTCATATTGAATAAATTAATGGGATTAACGTGACCGACGTAAGGTGATGACGTTTGTTTTGAATAGCTGGCTAATAACAGCTCCTGGGACCTGTTTCACGAAGTTTACAGAGTTAGCTGAATAACTGCACTGAGTAAAACCCTGAACCCTCCCAAATCTGCAACCCGGACTGAAGAAAGAGCTGTTCCGGGTTTTTAACTCAGTAATTCTGCTTTGTGAAACAGCCTCTGCTCAGATAAGAGAAGAAAACCTTATTGATATGAAATCTACGTTACCAGTCATCACGTTAGCTAATGACCTTGTACACACTAGTTTCTTAGTTTTGAAACATTTGGGAAATGTTTTAGTTTTAGAGAGGTTTTCGCTAACATTACCTTGACCTATTCGTATGCTTACTCGAATGCATTCTGTTCCGTGGTTTTCGAAACCTAGAATGCGCACCACACAGCACGTTATTGGCATTTCCTTGACAGCGGAATTGATCTTCTGCATTCCTTGGTAACTATATCGACATTTAACATGATAATTGGAAAAAAAAAATAAACATGGATCATTTACCGCTTTCCAAGTAGGCTATTTACGGAGATGCAACGCGCCTCCTCCTCCATCCAAGTTAAGCCACAATCGGTAGCCATAACATGATAATAAAAATAAAATAAACACAAACTTGGGAGTAGCCTAACCATTCTTTATTTACGACCAAAGGAAAATGATTCTATAGGTAGGTTTCGGTAACTGATCCTGTACACACTCACGGCTAAAACCAGTTAAGGGTTTTCGAAATTTTTCCGATCCTACCTCCAAGGGGTTTTAAATTAAAACTAGTGATGTGTCGTTCAGTGAACAAACAAAAAGACAGCAACAAAAAACCAACAGGGAAAAGGATGAGGGATAACAAAAACTCAGGAACAGATACAGAATGGCACTAACGGACAACTCGGAAGACACAAACGGACAACTCGGAAGACACAAACGGACAACTCGGAAGATTCTTTGAAAAAACTAGAATAAACAAAACGGTGAGGAACTCGCAACAAAGGACTGAAAACACAGAGTATAAATACACTGAGGGAGACAGGAAACAATGAGGATCAGGTGTGAGGAACCGGGAAGGACTCCAATAAGACAAGTGCATACAATGAGGGATAGGAAAGTGGAAACGAGAGTCAGCTGTAGTTAAGAGGAACCAAAGAAAGATAATTAGTGATAGAACAGGCAGAAAGAGAGCTGCATCGAGGAAAGAAGTAGATGTTAGTAAGTTAGTAGAAAACCCTGATTCTATGGCGTTAGTAGATTAGTATTATATACAAGTTAGAATTAGTGTCTACTAATCTACAAATTACTAAAATGTTAGTGGTTGTTAGTTAATTAGTATTATTCACAATTAAGTAATTAGAAATGAAGGAAGCGCATGACAGATGAAATACAGAGAAAACCGAAATCCCCACAGACTCCCGAAAAGTGTGATGAAGACAGGGAGCGATAGTAATACAAAGCACAGAACAGTGAAACCACAAATAATCAGAAACATAAATACATAATCAGAATAAATAAACAAGTAAAAAATACAAAACAGACAGACAGAATCTCAGAACATAACACAAACTAGCATCAAACCATCACTCTGCTGCCAGATATGCAGTAGATATGGATTAGGGATGCAAATTTTAAGGAATTTCCTTAATCGATAGTTGTTAACCTTAACAAACAATCGTCGATTAATTGATAACATAAAAGCTAAATATAGCTTATGATAGACAGAATACAAAATGCATGTTATATTCCTCAATCAAAGATTTATTGTAACATTTGAGAAACAGGCATTATTGTAGCATAACAAAAATAGAATATGAGGCGTGTATAGGCTACTTTAACAGAAAAGAAATTGCGCTCCATCTCATCTGTTGCAAGCGAAACCGTTGCTCCGCTAGGCACTTGCAGCATTAACATAATCACTCTTGAAATTGAAAGGCGACAGTTAAACTAGTAGACCTGGCCTAGAACAGTCAACTTAAAACATAGGCTATTATGTTTTGAATAGGCTCCTCATAGGCATACTAGATAGACCTACGTATTTTTATTCAAGAACATTTAAGCATATCTACGTGGTCGGGAGTGAGTCGTGTGCGCAGCCTGTTTATTAGCTCTCGAAATCCCTCACCGTCAACGATGCTTATTGCCATCATGTCCTTTTCAACCATGTTGCATACCCTCTGAGTAATAGCCTACTCTCCGCTCGTCTATCGTCACACACCCTCTTTGGCAACACTGAGGTGATGGTAGGTCGCGATCCACTTTGCCTTAGCAGCACGGTTGAATGTACGCTTTTCAGGTGGTAAGCTACATTAACGAAGTAGTTATACTTCAAAACAGCACCACAGGTATTGCAATGTATTGCAAACCACAGGCGCTCTCGTGTGGAGACCTTAAATCACGATTAAATTTCACACAAAAACTCCCGTTGAAACAAGACCGCAGATTGTTCAGTTAATCGTTTAATTTGAAATCTTATCGATTAAATTCTTATTAGCAATTAATTGAAAGTCGATTGATTGTTAACATCCCTAATATGGATTGATCACATGAAGGGTTGTTTTTCCTGACTTATTTTTCCATAGAGTTCAATAGGAAAATGAGTCAGGAGAAACAACCTTTAAAGTGATCCATCCAAATTGTATCCATTCTACTTTTTTCTAATCATTCATTCTAATTGTTCAAGTGTTTTTTTAAATTGCCAAATTAAACTATAGGTGATTGTATTGTTCGTCACATACGCCCCTCGTTTACATGCTAGAAAATGATTTTTTTGTGCCACAAAGGCGTATGTGACCTTTATTTGGCATAATTTTAATGTTTTGGAATATTGTATTGTAATAATATTGCTCAGTTAGTGCCAATTATTTTATTATGTATGGGGTTCAAATATTATGGTTGAACGTTAATAAATACAGTTGTTTAAAGTTTGGTGAAAATTTATTTAGGCTCTCCTGTAAAGTTTGCCAAATGGCACTTACGCCCCTCTGGTTCCAAGCCATCGATAAAGCCAACAGGAAACCAAACACAGGTGCGAGGAATAATGACAGCGTGAGATCAAAATACCGGAATGGAGGATGGAAAATCCCATAGATTGACTTGCAGCCGCTAAAAGACATAAAGCCCTCAGAATACGAACTGGGGTGCCAAAAACCATGACAATAAATATAAAAAATCCAATCCGTTTATGTTAAAACATGTCTCAAACATAGACTGTATAAAAATATGGACAAAGTCACTGTGACGTCACCCATTGCCTTCCAATGGCCTCGTAAAAACAGTTTTGAGGCTCCGGATGTCTTTTTCGCCGCCCAGCCCAACCAGGAAGTGAGCTTCAAAACGAAAGCCCAGGCTGTCATCAGAACTCTATGTACTGCGCCCTGTCTCCTGCTTACAGTGCACTGGCCTAAGTGTGCTGTTTAATTTGCATTGTTTAGCAGTCCACAAAAAATATCCGCCATACTATTTTCCAACCGCACTGTGGAAGTGTCATAAGCAGATCATAAGACGTCCCAACAGTGTTGCCATGTCCGCAGTTTTACAACTAAATTAGTATAACTTCAAAGTGCAGTCACAGGTAAAAATTAAAAGTCGCAAAGCACGTACTTATTTAAAAAAGTTAATATGATTATATATCTGTGATATGTTGTGGTTATTTGAAGTTTTTATAATCCCTTGACCACCCCTTTAACGTACTACAGCGGAGGCCCTGAAAGGCAAGGTAAAAAAGTTTATCTTGTACGTACAAGAGAATAAGTCGTACTAATATATCAAAGTAATCTGACCCAACCCTGCTGGAGAGACGCTTAAAACAGTGGATAAGTCAAAGGGTGCTTATCTCAACTCTGAATCTGGCCCTTACTGACTAACGCTAATCATGGCAAGATTGAGTAATGTAAGAATTAAGTTACTTAGCTAACATTAACTTTGCTGCATTTTTATTTTTTACTGAGTTTGCTGCAACAAATTTGCTTCTATAGATGATAAGCTTTGGTAACAAGCTGGGTAATGTAGGGTAGTAAGCTCACTAACTAGCTGAGGTTACTGATATAACCTGAATTAAACAGACTCGCAGCTAATGGCAAGATGGCCAACTAGCTCGCTAGCTAACAAGGTAATATTGCTATGCTTCAGTTAAACTAGTTAGCTAGCTCACTTTGTCAATTAGCGAAGTTACATTAATACAAGACATAACTAACATCAACGTTGATTATTTACTATATTAATATATTATGTTAGCTAAATAGATGACGTTAGCTATATGACTAACTTCCAACATTTTGTAACTGCCTTGGTTGGTGATTCTAATGCTATGTTAAGTTACTTATAATGCAAACAGTACCGTTTATAATGCAATTTATTTTTTCCCTGGTCAATCTGGGAGGGGGTAATTTTGGTCCATGCATTGATTTTGTAGATCAAACAACGCAATGGTACATCCTTCTCCAGATGACAAAAGAATGGGGGAGAAATCAGAAAGAGGAAAAATAAAATTAGAGGGTTGGGAAGGGGGCGCGTCAGAGGGGGCAGTAGTGCAGCCAGTGTTGAGTCAATGGTTCTCCCGTGGTGGTGCAAACGTCGAAGCCCTGCTCTTGCTGTGCTCTGATTAAAGAATGATTTATGTGCCTGGTGGAGAACCTTTTCAGCAATCCGTCTCCTGAATTAGTTTTTCCCATGAAGAGGCTGGTAAATCAAGCCCTCTGGCAAGGAGCCTGGCCGGACAATGTCAGTGTAGTACTAAAGTCGAGTGATTAAATGTTATAATCACTGCGGCTGAGGGGGCAGCTCATTCTGTCATGACATAGATTTATCATGCCAATGTCAGTGGAACAAATTCAGCTTGGGAAGTCACTGTGTGATTATTCCCAAAATCTGATTAGAGAGACAGCATTGGTTAATTCAATATGTGGTCATCCTGCGTCTGTGTGCTGGTATTGCTTTCTTGTAGCAATATTTTTATTAGCCGATTCAGATAAGGTGTTTGTGTTTGTGTCTGTGTGTTTATGCAAGAGAGAAAGTAGAATTTATCACTAAAATGCTGGTGTACATTGCTCCTAAGAAAGTATTTTTGAATTAATAGTTAAAACTCATCATAACATAATTCTTAAAATATTGTATTATTTCAACTGAGAATTATTATATGATTCCCGGAACCTTGTCCTGATGACTACAACGCTACTGGTTAATGTATTATTCATGTTGCGTTGCAGTTTGAACTTTTACATCAGTGACTTTAAATATTAAATACTGAACTCTATCCCACAGTATGGTGTCTTATTTCTAATACCTGAATGCAAAAAAATCACATCAGGTTTTAGTGATGACCACAATATAAATGTATTTGAATCACTTCAACATGCTGTTTATATGGACTCTGATTTACTGGAGCGCTATCAGATACGCCATTGTCTGCTTTTGCCTTTCACGCTTTGAACCAAATGTCTTCATAATTTCAAAATCAACAGCAATCTCTCATCCAAATTATGCATGCATAGTGGAGCAGCTGCCTACATAAGACTACCACATACATCAAAGGTAATTAATTATGTTTATAGACTTTAAACACTAACTAAGCATCATTCTGTGTTGAGATGTGGTTTTAGAGCACAGTGCATATTGTAGATGACACTTCTCACGGGCTAATATTCTCCCGATCAACTGTTTGCTGAATAAGGCTGTTTGCGCAAGTCAAATAAGTTCTGTAATGAGGTGCAGGCAGGGCTAAAGAACATCATTCTGAACTGTGATGAGTTGCCTGACTGTTCTAAAAACAATCAGACGCACAGAATTGTCAATGCTTCCAAGGTATGCAATGAAACACCCCCTGGCTTTGTTTTCAAAAGACAGAAGTTATATTCCCCTCGGATGGCTGTCACAGTGTTTTGTCACCAGTGTTTTTGAGTTTTAAAGGCTGCGTTTGAAGGGAATTGCCTTCATGGAGGGTTTTGTCATCACATCTGCAGTATGCTGCATCACAAACATGCCTGTAAAAATCTGCAAAATGCGATAGCTTGTCATTCCGCTATCATCGCCGCGTCAGCCTTTCAAGCACACAAGCTGGTGGAGAAAAATGAACAGGGACGCAATAAGCACAGAGAGGAGTGAGAGAGTGAGAAAAAGAGAGGGGGTGGATGACAAGGCAGCGTGTTGAGAATTGCTTCTACATGACCAGGGTATAAATTCCAATGAAACGGCAGAAAGTATTCAGAGAACTTAGAGACCATCTGTCTTGTGCTGTCTGGGTGTTTTGATGTGTGGGATTTAGGTGGAGGTCACTTGCCAAGGGGCAGTGGTGCTGTTCATACTTTACTGCTTCACTCTTGTTGCCATTTAGCCAAGCAGACATAGCAAGGTTACTATAAACTGTGGGTCACTCATACTACGGTATTTCATGGCTCAGGGTTTCATTACTATTTTAGGTAACCAGGAAAGATCAAATTAGGAATTTAGCTTATAATAGAACCATGACCATTAGTCCAAAACAATAATATTTTTATCACCAGCTGAATAATGCTACTTTACAATAATTCTCATTGCACATTGAAAAAACTATATAGCTCCTGGACGGCAAAGATTGATTAGCCTAATTATCAAATGTCTGTTGTGTCCTCAGGCAATTAATCCCACAGATGTTAATCATATTGTTATCATTTAACTCAGATTCTCAGGAAAGATATACATTGCACTAACTGTTGGTAAACATAACCCTAATCCTAACACAGATCCCAACCCTAACTGTACCTGAGCCTTGACCCTAACGCTAATCCTTACACAAACCCTAACCCTAACCACAGTGGTAACCATAGGAAATGTGGAGTTAGGCTGTTGAGTAATGATTAAATAGAGGTAAACCTTTCAAATTTAGCAAAGAGGTTTAACGAGAGAAAAGGCAATTAGAGTGATATGCATCAAACAAAAAGTTAGTCAAGAATAAACTTCAAAGCTAGTCATGGGACTTATTGTTTTGAGGTGGGCCCAGTCATTTCTCTTATTCAGCCATTCTTCTCTTTACAATCTAGTGCCTTTGCGATTGGTCCAAGCATACTGTCCCTGCGACCAGGGCATGAACAGCACATGCTTAAAAAGAACATTATTTTTCAGTATATTAATAATGAAAAGCTAAGTAGCAACTACAGAGAAGCCTTAATGTTTTTTTTTTTTTTAGAAAAAAAGGCTTTCAACTGTTAACTGTTAATCTCTTAGTTGATTACAATTGTGAGTTACAATTGTGGATCTCTATGGTAATTGGGGGGGGGGACTACATTAAGCTGTAACTTACACTAGAACAGTATGGAACACATGGTTGGCTAAATGGCTGCAAGTCATCAAGGGTCTGAGGTATCAAACAAGCCTCAAACCATCACTCTGATGCCAGAAATGCAGTAGATGTGGATGGATCACTTTAAGGCTTTCTTCTTCTGACTTATTTTTCCATAGAATCCAATAGGGAAATTATTTAAAAAGTGATCCCTCCAGATGTTTGTGACCCACACACACCAATGGGTGCATACACACACACACACACGCTCACCCGCACACACACACACACGCACACCCGCGCGCACGCACGCACACACACACACACACACACACACACACACACACACACACACACACACACACACTTTCACCAAACCCATATTCTCCTCTTTCTGCAGGCATGCTCTTCACAGCTTGATTAACAGTGATGACAGCAGCACCCCTGACAGCAGCAGCTACATCGTCTGTTGTCATTGAAGGTGAGAGAAACTTTGAATTTGCAAAACAAGTAAAAAATTACTTTGCACTGCCAAGCTAACTAACTTTATAAATGTATAGAACATCACACACAGTCACATACAGTTTCGGATTAGGAAGGACAGATGAATGAAAAGCCAGCTAGTTCACAGCTAGCTCAAATGCAGGTTGCTAAATATTCTATTCAAAACTTGTTTAAAAAGCTAACGTTAATCAATCAAATATGAAGTAAATGTTTTAGTAATGCCTATGATGATTCAACATTTCATGCCAACAACAATTTGTATATTATTTCTTTAGGCTAACACATGCATTTGATTTTTATTACGTTTTAAGTTTTTTACTTTAACATGAAGTGTATATATTCCATGTATTGTGTTGGTTTCGCATAGTATTTGAATACCCCAGCTCATTTATTAACATGCATGCAAGCATATATGTGACTGAATCCATACTTCAGATACATAAATTTGACTTTTTGAGTTTCATCTCACATTAAAGTAATGAGCTAGAAAATGTGGTATCACTTGATGAGATTGAGTAAATATTTGACTGTTTGAATATTGTGATTTTGCAAAACAATTTTGAGAAAACTGGCTTTAAAGATTTTGTTGTGAATTTTGCCCTTTCTCATCATAAAATACCCCCTTGTCATGGTTTGGCAGCCTTCTCCTTATCTCTGCGGACGCTTCCTCTCGGAGCTGCAAGAGGGCGCTCTTGCTGTGCTTTTCCACCACCCGTGCCTTGTTTTGTCTGCTGCCCAGCACTTCTGTTGTTCAGTCTAAGGTGACCATTTATCCATCGCTCTGCTTCGGAGTAACTTGGGACTTGCCTGTTAGGTGCTTAGAGTTCCTTGTAGGATTTGTTTTCTCTTTTGCACTTTCGGTTCTCTCCGAGACAGTTTCTTCCTTTACCGTTTTATCGACCTCTCTATTTAGTGCTCTCGTACTGAGAGCGAGAGGTTTTCTTTCCTTTTATTTCTACCACTCGAGCCTTCAAGTTTTTCCGCCCAATTGTCTGGGTCGCTATCATTTATATTCTGTTTCTTTTACCTCCTTTTAGTGCTCTCTCGTATTGAGAGCAGGAGGTGTTCTCTTTCTGTCTCAAGCCTATATCTTCGCCCACCTTCTCTGGGTTGATTTTCTTTTGACTTTACATCGGGAGTTTTATTCCCCAATTCTTTATTTTTCCCTTCTCCTTTCACGGATATATTTCCGCTTTGTGGTTATTCCACGACATGGATAACTTACAGATTCCCCTCATCTGGTCCTCCGAACCCGACTGCCCCTCACACACCCCCAAACCACTATTGTATTAAATTGTGTCCGTAACCCAGTGCTTGCTATGCTTTTGAATATGTTTTATTATAATACGCGTTTAAACCATACATTCATAAAAATATGAAAAAACACATACATAAGGTTTAACCTCTGAGATTTAAACCTTAATCCTTTTTCATTCTTCCACTTCCCTAATTATTTTTGCATGACTCCCCCATTATCACGTAACTTTAAAACATTGATAAATGCTCTCCCTATGCCCATACATTTTGTCTTAAGAAAGCACGGAAAATCATAAAAGACTACAACCACCCAGGCTATGGACTGTTCTCGCTGCTGCCGTCTGGTAGGCGTTACCGGAGCATACGGGCACGGACTACCAGACTCACGAACAGTTTTTCCCCCCAGACCATCAGGCTTCTCAACCAGCAACATTAATCTCATTAATTTCACCTCATTGTATGCTCTAGGCACTTCCTATGTACATTCAATGTACATCACCATAATTTAATTGAATTTATTGTACATATCTTTCGGCACCTCCACACTTTATATTTAATACTCTTACTCCTACTGTCCATATCTGGAACTGCTGCTAGTGTTTTACTGCTATGTATATGTATGTTATTCTTTCCCTTATTTGACTCTTTTTAACAATTTAATATATATATTAGGGCTGTCAATAGATTAAAATATTTAATCGCGATTAATCGCATTAGTGTCCATAGTTAATCGTGATTAATCGCGTTTTTAATCGCATTTTTAAATCTGTTTTAAATTACATTTAAAAGGAATATTTTTCAAGTTTTTAATACTCTTATCAACATATGAGTGGACAGATATGCTTGTTTTATGCAAATGTTTGTTTATTATCATTGGAACAATGAAAAAAAATTCTCTGTACAGCATTTAGACTTGTAAAACTTGTCCTTTGTAACTTGCTGCCATGTTGGCCAGGTCTCCCTTGAAAATGAGATCGTTGATCTCAATGGGACCATCTGGTTAAATAAAGGTAAAATAAAAATAAATAAATAAAAAGGTTCACTAAACATCCCGTTTTTTTAAGCAGCCATTAACACAAAACAATGGACCTCATGCATCACAACAACAGACACACTCTCACGCACACACACACCCACTCTCGCACACTCTCTCTCTCTCATGAACACACACACACACACACACACAAACACACACACACACACAACCCTGTCTACTTCTTTGCACTGAGCCAGTTGCTCAAACAGACAAGCCTGTTTACATTCTCGGACGACAGGGCAGCTCGCTTCTTCTGAACAACATGCCCAGACAATGAAAATAATCTCTCACAGGGTACGGATGTGGCAGGTGTTGCCAAGTACTTGCGTGCAAGGCTGGCCATCTTGCGGTGTGCCCCTTCATGTTTCGACCACCACTGTTGGGGACAGTCCTCCATGGCAATGGTAGGCTCTGCCCTGTAGCGGTCCACAGAGTTCTCAATACAGTCATCCTCTTCATCAGACGAAGACTCTAGGACAACCATGAGAGCTGATCTTTTTTTAGGTGGCTCAGACGTTGTTGGTTGTTGCTGTGCAGGCCTCTGCTCCCTGAGCAAGGCACTGATCGAACTCCATACCTGTGAGTGAGTTTGAGTTTAATAATTCTGCTTTGCAATCTTACAACTGAATTATGCAGAATGTACAAAATAAAACAACACATATGCACCTCAGCCCTCTCAGGTCTGGACAGACACTTCAGGTCCTTAAACCTAGGATCCAGCGCTGTCGCAACTCTCAGCCATGCAATGTTTGTTTTATCCTTGCGTTGCTCCATGTCTGTTCTGAAGGTCTGCTTGAATTTCACCATGTAGGCTGGGTCATCCTCAGAGAACTCCATCACTCTCGATAGATGACACAAAGCAGGCAGCACAACTGAGCATGAAATAAACTTCTCTCCTCCGAGAAGTTCAGTAATGTACCTGCAATAATAGAGAAAAGCACTTCAGTTAGGAGCTTGTTACATTCACATTCATTCTCTCACTCACTCACACACACACATTCTCTCTCACACACATTCTCTCTCTCTCTCACTCACACACACTCTCTCACACACACACTCTCTATCTCACTCACACACACTTCTGACAATTTATTATGAAACAAACATACTATAAATAAGAGTATTAATAAATTACCTGCATGGCTCCAGCACTGTCTCCAACTTCTGCAGTTTATCCAGCTCAGCTGTTGTTGGCATGGTAACGTTGGTTGTTTGTTGGGCCAGCACATCGCTCAGAGGTTGCTGATTTCTCAGAACACGTTTGATCATCTCCAGTGTACTGTTCCATCTTGTTGACACGTCCTGTGTCAGTGACTCTTTCTTTTGACCATTTGCAATTTGCTTTTGTTCGAGCTCTGCTGCGTTTGGCGGGCTATGCTTAAAATGGCCCACTACCTTTCTGCATTTTGCCAATGCGCCATCAAACGCACTGTTCTGGAGAGACACTGTGATTGATCGTTGGAGGCTATGTGCGGCGCAAGGCATATGCTCGAACGGGAGTTGCCTGGACGCTGCAATCATGTTGCGTGCACTATCCGTAGTGAGTGTGCTGACTTTTTCTTCAATGTCCCACTGTCTGGCTACCTGCATAAAGTGTTCGGCGCAGGCGTCAGCGAAATGCCGCTCCTCTGTCTTCATGACAGTTAAGGCATGAGACTGAAGTTCCCACTGTGGGTCAAAATAATGCGCTGTGACTCCGAGGTAACTGTGATTACTGAGTGAAGTCCAATAATCTCCGGTGAGCGCAACTGTGGAAGTCTTTCCTAAAGCCTCCTCTACTTTCGCTTTTTGGACTTCATACAAGTTGTGCATTTTCGACACAGTGGTGGCTCTGGAAGGCAATTCATAAGTGCAGTCGTTGGATGCGATCCGAATGATCTCACGCAGACCCTCGTCCTCCACAATGTTAATTGGCCTGCAAGCTGTAGCCACCCATTTGGCTATCGCTGTTGAAAGCTTGCTGCTAGTAGACATGTCCAGGCGTCTCCCCTGCACACCTTCAAGCGTGGTCTGCCGCAAGCGAGAGGCAGGAGCGGGGCTGTTAGCATCAGCGGTGTGCTTGGCTTGCAGGTGGTATTTTAAACTCGATGAACTCCGGTGGTAACTTAATTCACATCGACAGTAACTGCATATTACTTTGGTCTTGTCGACAGAACCATCTGGCAAAACTTTAAAGCTGAACTTGCCGTTTAGAAGACCTTTTTCTTTCTCCATTTCTCAACGTCAATGTTTTGCGCTCTGAAACTACAGGGCGGGCCGAGGGCAAATATACACCCGCGTTAATCGCACGTTAAAATAATTAGTGGCGTTAAAAGAAATTTGCGTTAACTCGTTAATAACGCGTTAACTTTGACAGCCCTAATATATATATATATATATATATTTATTTTTATTCTTTTTTTTATGCCTACTACATAGTTGTTGCTTGCCATGTCCTAAGAATTTCATTGTTCAGAATGTGTTATACTGTGCACTTGATAAATAAAAACACTTTGAACTTTGGCCAAATGGCTGTACGTCATCATGGGTCTAAGGTATCAAACGAGCCCCAAAACATCACTCTGCGGCCAGATATGGAGTAGATGTGGATGGATCCCTTTAAGGGTTGTTTCTCCTGACTTTTTCCCCCCAATAGAGTTCTATAGGAAAATGAGTCAGGAGAAATAACCGTTGCAGTGATCCTCCACATCTACTCCATATCTGGCAACAGAGTGATGGTTTGGGGCTCGTTCGATAGCTCAGACCCTTGATGACTTACAGCCATTTAGCCAGCCATGTGTTCCATACTGTTCCAGTGTAATTTACAGCTGAATCTAGTCTCACCCCCCAATTCCCATAGAGATCCATTCAAATGCAGAGAGCTTATAGTATCGCTTGTAACAGTACCTGGAAATAAGATATTGAGAGTCTTTTGATGTTGATGGGTCACAGACTTCAGGAAGTAACAGCATGCAAAGGATATGCGACCAAATATTTAATATGATACTTTAAAAATATGCTAAAGCAAAGGGTATGAATACTTATGTAAATTAAAGATTTCAGTTTTCGATTCTTAATACATTTGCAAAAACTTTTAAAAACATGTTTTCACTTTGTCATTATGGGCTATTTTGTGTAGAATTGTGAGACAAAAAATTTGCTCAGTCTATTGTAGAATATGTCTGTAATGTAATAAAACATGGAGAAGGTGAAAGGGGTATTCAGACTTTCCGGCTTGACTGTAATTGTTCTCATTATTATTATAGGCAGCCTTGACAGCTTCCATCTGGGCAGTCTGCGCCTCCCTTCCCTTTATACTTTCTGAGTTCAGTCAAACCACAGAACAAAGTAGACACTGTCTTATAGTATGCTAACTGATGCTAATTTGGGGATGCTGGGCCTGAAGCTGATGGTTAATCTGTTGGGCCTGGCACCAGGGACAACTGATTCAGTATGAATAACTTGCTAAAAGTTAGTCTGTGTTGATTAAATTTGGTCTAAAAGCGCAAAATGTAAACACATTCACATAATTTTCTACGTGAAGATAAGTGTTTTCCCTAAGTTTGGAGGTCATCTGGGGTGGTATGATGTGTTGTAGGCCAATGCGGTTTATAGGCAGCCATTACACTTCATTGACGGTGTACTTTAAACTGCGATCATGGACCTAGGGGGTGGGAGAGAGATTGCGATTGCGAACCAGGGGGTTGGAGTTTGCAATCGCAGACTGGGGAGAGGGAAGTAAACTTTTTATTTTGTGGTGGTTATGCCAATGTTGTGGTGGCAGGAAGAAACATCATTAGGAAGAGACATGATGACACTCTGTTTATGCGAAATGCCCCAACTAGCAAGTGCCGCTGTAGGTTTAAGCGGGTTGGACCAAACCATTTCATGTAAATAGTGGGGGGGGGGGGGGCAAAGCAGAGGCTGTCTAGATGGTTTCTTCTTGCCAAAAACAAGAAAAGAAAAAGAAACCATTAGTGTCATTAGTACATTTCAAACAAAATATTCTATTAAAGCCAATTTCAATAACTCACAAGTAAAAACTTATTAATCCTACGTTCTAATATTTTTGAGGGCCCCTATCAGTCAGGGTACTTGGGATTATCCTAGCTTTCCCCCCCTAACGGTGCCCCTGAGTAAGACAGTTGGTTAGACACTGCATGTTCCAGGATTCTGGAGAGAAAGGGGAATAGGGAGAATGGCTGATAATTATGGTCAACAGAAGGGTCCAGGGTGTGTTTCTTCAACAGGGGTGTTATGACAGAATGTGAGAGCTAAAAGAGTGCACAGGAAAAACAGTCAAGAGATAGTTGGCACCAGAAATCTTCAAAAATGAATTTCAATTATATACTAATAAAAATAACAAAACAAAAAACTAATAATAGCATATTATTATACACTCTACAAATTAACAAAAAATAACAAAAATCACAACAGCTTATCACCAAGCTCTTCACCTGCCCATAGCCAAATTTCTACTGCCAGCATGGTCAACATGCTGGACTTTTATATTTTAAGTCCCACCTTCTGTTTGGGATATTCATTATAATAACAATCATATATTATTATTATTATAGCCTTTTTTGAAACCGTTCATCATTCTACATAAATGACATTACATTTTTACAATTTACTAGAAAATGGTTAGTTATCCTGCTTATTTAAATTTAAAAAAATAATTGAACGCTTTTGCATCATTTGATTGACACAAAACTCCCGGAACAACTCCGTCACAATCCTTCTGACCCTCTATAATCTATCATCTGCTACCCTTTCGTTGAATGTTCTTGCTTCTCTCGCAGAAACACAAAATAAGATCTAGAGCTACACATGCTATTTTTATATCAGTATGGTTGCTGCTTTCAAAACAGGTGATTGACAAGCTCATAGATTTCACATTACATTACATTACATTCATTTAGCAGACGCTTTTATCCAAAGCGACGTACAGTAAGTGCATACAGAAGGTTATCGAAGTAACTACAGAACAGATAAGAAAGCACATTCTTCACATACAGTAGCAGCTATCCCTAGTAATGAACACAATGCAGTTCACAGTGAACTGGGTACATCAGCTCTAATACAATTATATTCTAACCATTATAAACTTGACTATCTTGAGTACATAGTTCAACAAGAACACAAACCATGAGGTCCTAGATAAGTATTAGTCCAGGTGGAGTCTGAAAAGGTGCGTTTTCAGGCCACGACGGAAAGTAGGCAGGGTTGGCATGGAACGTAGGGGAATGGGAAGTTCGTTCCACCACTGGGGAGCTAGGGTGGAAAAGCTCCGCAGTCGGGACGAGCGAGTACCATTTACACGGAGGGGGGGAAGTGCAAGTCGCCCTGCAGTAGATGACCGAAGCGGTCGAGCAGGAACATAGTTCTGGATCAAGTCCTGCAGGTAGATAGGGCCTGTCCTATTGGCTGCAGTGTAGGCCAGGGTCAGAACTTTGAACCTGATCCTTGCTGCAACTGGCAGCCAGTGGAGTGACCTCAACAGGGGGGTGACATGTGAAAATTTCGGGAGGTTGAACACAAGCCGGGCAGCTGCATTCTGAATCAGTTGAAGACAGAATCATTTCACAGCAGTGCTCCCTGCTGCCCAGCACTCTTGCTTTGTATTTGACTGATCAAGGATGGCAACCTAAAACACTTATTCATACTGTAACTTGCTATAAACATAAAGTATGAACTATATCTATATACATACGTATTTCTGCAGTATTTATATTACCCTATTTTTCAGTGGCGCAATGCAAGTGTGACAGATGCTTCACTTTTAAGCCCCATTATGTGAGACTTGTCTTTGTTTGGCATCAATATAAATTGACATTACAATGTACACAGAATGCCTGTGTTTGTTTTCACGTACAACCAGTCCTCAGTTAATGATCAATCAATATTATAGTGGCATTTTAATGTTTAGGGTACATTGATGAATTCACTCTGGTTGCTAATCAATAGTAATAAAACAGGAAGGACCAACCATCTCAAAAGATAGTAAAGTATTTCCTAAGATGATCATAAAAAGAGGTTTCTAATTAGTTTGAGTACAGCCCTCAGTATGTCTGTTTAATATTCACTAGACAATACACAACCCACAATCATGGTGGCTTGTATTGATTTCATTATCTTCAAATGTCCCCCTCCTCCCAATTTAAAAATAAAAAATATAATATGCTTTGGATTTACATTGCAAACAATTTAATAAACTAACATTTTCCAACAACAGAATTCAGTAGTATTCCTTCCTACTTCCTGCTGCTAACATGACAAAGCCGTGTCCCAACATTGCAGTGGCTTTGCTCTGTTGTAACGTGTGCAACTTATGAAAACGTGAGAGGTAGACATTCAGATTCAATTGATTTTCCATAGTGTCCCTGAGCAAGATGTCTTCATCTTGGTAAAAAATCACTTGTTTGACACCTCACAAAATACCTTTCAGAATACTGCAATGAAGCAAACCAAAAGTGAGAAATTGTGTCCCCTTCAAAATACCAATACCCTTTTTCCAAGCTGTTTCGGTCAGGTTTTACCCAGAGACCAATGCTGACAGAATAATATGCAACATTATTGAAGCATGTTGTAACAGTGGTTGAGCAGATCTGAGAGGAACAAAAGCTATGTTAAAGGGAAAGAAACTTTAAACTCTTCACTGTTAAGGACAGATAAGGACAGGTGGCCATGTGTACTGCGCTCATTAATATTCATGCCCCATTTCCCCAAAGGCTCTTAGATAAAGTTAATCTTAGGCTATTTTGTTTTTATATTGCTTTCATCTTTTGTTTTCCGTCATTTGTTTTTTGTCTTTCTCCCTCTATTTTTATCTTTTCAATGTAATGTCAGTAAATTTAATCATAAAGTTTTAATCATAAAAAAGAGCAAACACAAAACACTCCAAGATGATCTTAGCTCTAAGATGTTTTTGCGAAATGAGGCTCATATTCGTAAGACACTAGTCACTAAGTTAGAGCAGGTTGCCGACCTTTACACAAATGTTACAGTGGAAACTTTATTATACAGCCTTACTCATATAGCTGGAGGAACCTGATATTCCTTTATGCATTGATCATGTGCTATTAACTACCTAACACAAGCCAGTCTACATGTAAAACTACTGCCAGCGCGTTAGAAATTTCCAGTAATGATTGAAATGTAATGTGTGCTATTTATGGCCTATTTTATCTGTCATTTTCTTTGCGCACTGCAATTCATATCTATGTCTCTCTCCACTAAGGTACTCATGGGGAAACTGTCAATTAATGCCTACAGAGATGGAAGCTGTCAAGAGGTCACACCCGTCAGTCTCACAAAGATGATTATTAGATGACTATTAGCCTAAATGAAATGGTTAATTTGCTATTTTGTGCAGAGGTGGTAGATCAGGCGGCTCTATAGATGAGAATATCATCAGAGGTTTGCCTGCTTAGTTTGAAACAACTATGATTTCCTACAGTAGCACCAAAATTAGACTACCAGAAACAGGGCAGGAAGCAACATAAGCTAGCAAGCTAGGCTGTACCATCGCATAGCTAAACCTGCAGATCATTCAATGTGTAATAACGTTGTAACACTGAGCTACACTAAAAATAGACCTGACATCAGTCTGAAATTCCGGACACACATTCCTTATCAACTCCCAGAAGGCTCCTTTTGAATGTTCTCAGGCTCACCGTTGAACAATCAAGGCAATTGGTAATTGATACAAACAATAAAACAATCATTCGTCACAAATTGCCTGATTACCGACAGCTGTGCCGGTTCCATAAACCAGCCCGAGTTCACTCTCTCTCTTGCCGGCAGCGCCTAAAACCAGCGCCTAACACCCCCTACCACAGCGTTGTTGAGTTTTTTTTGTTATTCGGTCTACCAAAAATTGTACAAACTGATCAAGGTTTCAATTTTATGTCGAGATTACTTGCTCAAGCTCTTCAACAACTCACAATCAAACACTGTACCTCCAGTGCTACCACCCCAAGCCAGGGCGCACTGGAAAGGTTTCACTAAACTTTAAAATCCATGCTAAGTACGTACTGTTTGGAGTTTGACAGGAACTGGGGTGACAGGGTTACACTGGTTTTGTTTGCCATTAGGGAAGTAGTTCAATAGTCACTGGGATTTAGTCCATCTGAGTTGGTATTTGGACGTACTGTTCGCGGTCCCCTAAAGCTTCTAAAAAATCATTTGTTGGTTGAGCCTGCTCCCAACAATGTTTTTGACTACGTGTCTAATTTCCGTTTTAAATTGCATCGAGCCTGTGAATTGGCCAAATCTAATCTGGAAAGGCCCCAGAAAAAAAATAAAATGAAAACTCGTTTTGATTGTCATGCTAAAACTCGATCGTTTATGCCAGGAGATCAAGTCATGACCCTGTTGCCTGTGGTTGGTTCTGCATTACAGGCGCGTTTCAGTGGCCCTTATCGAATTGAGCGAAAAAGCGGTGAAGTTGACTAAAATTATTGCTACTCCAGATAGAAGGCGTAAATCTAGATTATGCCACGTAAATATGTTGAAAGCATATCATGAACGTGCACCTGACTTGAGTCCTGGATGGGTTGGTAAACCTGGTGTGTTGTCCAGTATTGTGGTCACGCTATTCGCACCTGAACCGAAGGTTGAGTAGCTGTCCAGTGCTGTACTTCCGACAGCTGTCCATCTCCCTCTTGTACCCTCTTCGTCCGTTTCTGTTAACCTTGTCACGCCCACCTCGTTTTCTGAGCCAGACGAGGATGGAGTGACTACACCTACTAAGGATGTGATTGAGGGTAGGTTGCGCAATTTGGAGATATTGGCGGGCCTTGGTAATTTACCTATGGCTGAACGCTTAGATATCATGGCTCTAATCCACTCTTATTCTTCGTTATTCTCTGATGTGCCTACCCATACACATTTAATAGAACATGACATTGATGTTGACAATTCTCTACCCATAAAACAAGATGCCTACAGGGTTAATCCGGAGAAGCGCTCGCAACTTCAAAAGGAGGTCGCCTACATGTTACAGCATAACATTAATGAGCCAAGCTTTAGCGCTTGGAGTTTCCCGTACATACTAGTCGGTAAACATGATGGTACGTTTCGGTTTTGCACCAATTATAGGAGGGTAAATGCAGTGACAAAGCCAGATTGTTTTCCTATGCCCCAAATGGATGACTGTGTGGATCGGGTGGGCTCTGCCAAGTATGTTAGTAAATTTGATTTACTTAAGGGGTATTGACAGGTCCCCTTGACTGCTCTGCTTTTGTGAACGCTGATTCGTTCCTGCAATATTCGGTCATGCTTTTGGTTTAAGAAATGCGCCAGCTACTTTTCAGAGACCGGTTAATCACGTAATTTCGGGATTGCCAGGTTGTGAAGCCTATCTCGATGATTTAGTCCTGGTAAGTGCCTCATAGCCCGAGCATATGAAACAAATAGAGGAACTCTTTCAGCGGTTGTCTAATGCAAACCTTATTTTAAATTTTGCGAAGTGCGAGTTTCGTCAAGTGACTGTTCCTTATTTAGGAAAGGCATGGACAGGTCCGTCCCATGGGCTCCAAGGTAGAAGCTATAATGCGATTCCCTGCTCCAACGACTCATCATGAATTACGTCTGTATGGTGGGATATTACCGCAGTTTTTGTAAAAACTTTTCGGCTGTGACTTTGATTGTTGAGGCTTGGGCCGTAACAGGGGTATATATACTTCATAAAAATAAATAAGATAATCAACAAACATTTAATGTGCATTGAGGTTTTTTGTTCACAATAATATCAAGTGTATGTAAATGTAAATAATTTTCATTTTGAAGGAGTTAAAATGTTTTTTCCTTGGACCATTTTTTAATTAATATAAAAGTCTGAGTTGGGTCCTCTCTTCAGCCACCTGGAGTTTTCAGTCACTGCATGATTCTCATTCTCATTTCCGAAGAACAAGAGCAGTGAACGAGAATGAGAGTCTAAACGAGAGCAGTGAATGAATCCCTTTAGTGAACGGAGTCAAATTATCTGGGTTCCTGCAAGGAACCGTAATTCCCACCTCTATATTCCACCTCGTGTTTTTCCATCTTCTTTCCAATGATGCCAGATGAATTTGCGTGTTCCTGGTAGCTGAAAGCACTATCTGGGTCGTCCGCTGCTGTCCAGGTCATATTTATCATCCGGTTTTAGCTCTACAAACTATATCTGCACTAGCTAAACTGTGGCTAAAATTCTGTTCACTTTGCTAATGAAAAGGCTCCACATTCCTAATTACAAGAGGGTATTAAAATATTTTATTCTGTTGACCACTGACCTTAGTTTCCTTGAAAATGCTGGTTTAAGGGAAGCAGGTACCAATAAAAAAGTACATTTATATTGAATGTGCAATGACTTCTGGGATATATTTTATTATCCGCATGTAATTTACAAACAAGCACAGCTCTGAAACCATACAATAATATACACATTAACATGGGCACAGTACAGCTTATTTTAGAGGAGAAAACTGAGAGGATTATTATTTAACATTAATCATGGACAGGATTATTTCTCATATTCTTGGCAATGGAGTGGATTTTTGATGAAGAGTAGATAATTCTGATGAGCAAGTGCACTGTTTGGGATCAGGTCACTGTCTTCATTTTCATCTACTCTTGAGGGCTTGCCAACTTGCAAAATAGAAGTACAGTCATGGCACAGAATAGGAAGCATAAATAGCCCAGTCACAGATTTATGTCCACATTCTTAAAGTACTACAGTTTCAGTCTGGGGTATCAGAAATAGAAGACAAAATATATAGGGAGAATAGCAGCGCATTTATATTTTCTGTCCTGTAGTCTGCACAACAAAGATGATGTTATCATAATGAATCCCATTTTACTGATGAAGGGATGTTTATTTTTAATCATATATTGTCCGTTTATAATTCAACTAATAAAGTACAAATTAAACTCCTATTATATTATTTTGTACAGAAGCAGGATTTTCACTTACTGTTTCTTACAAGAGGGAAATTAATTTCACATCAAAAAGCATTTGTCCTTTTGAAATTGGTTTTTCCCTTTTTCATTTTGTCCAAATTTGGAATTGGATACTAGAGGAGAGACCAAGTTGGAAATATCTCCTTTGTGACAGCCTGGCTTGATGTTAGAGGTATTAATTTTGCAGTAAGCCAAAGAATGCTTTTCAACTTATTCAACATACCCCTGGTGGGATGAGGCTAATTGTGTTGCACCACTACAAATTCCTGGTCAGAGGAAAATTATATTTCAGGCTCAGACCTGTGCTCAGACCCGTGACGTCCCTTGAATTTAGCTTTGTTTATCTCCTCCTATAAAGATCCAAACAACTTGCATTCGTACTGTAAAAGTGCATTGTTTCATTACCATGATATCATTTTTTCCCCTCTGTCAATCACATTTCATCTGCTTTCTTTTCCACCACTGCACTGTAAATAATGAAAGCCTTCAATAATGGATGTCTGGGACAGTACAATTGTTCCCTACATGATACAAGCAGTAAATTGTATCAAACACTTCCAAATTTAGCTGTTGTTGTGCCTCGGGCATTTCTCACTGTAATGTTGGTGTCAATGCCTTTGCATTAGACCCATCAAAATGTAGCCATATAACTGCATATAAGGGTCATCGCTTGGAACACCTTAATGGACTGCCTTAGACACACACATCAAGCAAAGTCTGCCTGAGGTGTTGTGCAGCCAATCTAATATATTCAGTAAATAAGCCTTGGTGGACTCGAATCACAAGCAGTAAATAAATTCAGTGAATATGCTTGAGCAAACAGCAGCTGATATTATTTTCACACCATAAGATAATCAAATCGACTCCAATACTTGCTCTCGGAAATATACTATCACACCTAGTGCAAGAAAGTCCTGCAGCAAAAGCCAGGTTATTGAACCATGCCGAAGGTAAATACTAAGAGTTGCCCAAGGCCACCTTATATAAATGCCATTTCCAAACCTTGCTAGCTATTTGTTTCTCCAGGTTTTCCCACACAGCTAACACTAATTACACCTTCTAGTCTCTCGGTCTGCAGGATGACCTACTGCCTCAATGGCCTGCATTGTCTCATCTTTCCTTCTATTCACCACTGTGTCTTTCTTTTCAATTAGATACATTTTATGAACATTTAAATGAGTATAGCCAATATAATATAACATCTTGCTAAACATAATACAGATTTTAACAATTCATAGCTTGGTATTTATAGACATCCTACGGTGCATCCTGCTTACTTTTCTTTCCTATTTCTTGATAATTGTGCCACAGGTAACAAAGGTATTAAGTGATAAAAACCAACTTAATTTGATCTATCTATCTAACTTCTCACAATGCATTTAAATTATTTTAATTAAAACATATTTAAGCAAGAAACATTGAACACATCCAGAAACAGGGCCTTTTAAAAAAATGCAAGTCTCAGTGCTCCAGTATGTTCACTTCATACATTAAATCCTCAAAGGGTTCTTTCCTCATGTAAACTCGATCACTACTTTGGTATGTTTTTCAATCATTAGCAATTACTATTGTATCTCCAGTGTATCTCCAGTGTATCTCTCAGTCCACTTCAATGAGCATGATCATTTAAAGTGTGCTCTCTACTTTTATCAATATCCTAAAATAAATAGGCAAAACAGAGCCTATGATAGCAATACAGGGACAATTCCACACTGAAATACACCCCATGCCTTTCACAGAAGTAAATGTTTAATAAGTGTTACATAACAGCTGGACATTTTTGAGGTCTTTTGTTTTGTGAAAATGTGGATACGCAAAAGAATGAGAGTGTAAAACGTGCTGAGCTCCTCAGTTCTATCATCAGAAATTTAGAAAAAGCTGGCATCACAGAGGAGACGCATACAATTTGTAGAATGTACAAATAATTAACAAGAATTTAGCTGATGCACCCTGGATAAATTTCTTTGGCAATTATTCAGTGTTTTGGCGGTGGTCATGTGTGTGTGTGTTTGGGGGCTGCAGCATCCTAGACTTACGAAGTTCGATATACGTACATTCTTTATTTTATTTATGCAGCGGTAGAAGCTCTAGCACACCAGATAATGGAATGCAAATGATACCTGTTGTGTGTTGTGTATCCAGCCTATCTTTTAAATCAGGGGTATTAGGGTGATTGATCTTTCACTGGTGAAAGTTTTATAAGATCTTTCTACTTTGCTCATGTTTATATCCCACTGGATAGCCAGGTGTTACTGAGCTGGAATGAAAATGAGAATGCAAAGCTTTGTCGTAATCCAGAGATATTTTCCTCCAAGAGTAGCCAACAAATGTCCAGTGCTGCTCGAAAGTTTGTGAACCCTTTAGAATTTTCTGTATATCTGCATAAATTCGATCTAAAATGTGATCACATCAAGTCCTAATACTTGATAAAGTGAACACAGCTCAACAAATTTAAAAAAAAAAAAATATTTATTTATTGAGCAAAATGATCCAACATTAAATGCTTTGTTGGCAAAAGTATGTGAACCCTTGGATCATACGTATTTTTAAAGTATATTTAATATTTGGTCGCATATCCTTTGCATGCTGTTACCTGAAGTCTATGACCCATCAATATGAAAAGACTCTCGATATCTTATTTTCAGGTACTGTTACAAGCGATACTATAACCTCTCTGCATTTGAATGGATCCAAGGCCGGTCCAAAGCATTGGCGGTATAGGCGGCCGCCTAGGCGCCATCACGCCAGGGGGCGCCAAGCTGGGATTATTATTATTTTTTGTTGTGGGGGGGGGGGATATATTTATATATATTTCATAGAATACTAAATATTTAAAAGTTGATCACCCCCCCCCCCTTTCCAGATCCAAATGTGTATGTTTTGAGAATTTCATAAATAAAAGTTAGTGGTGCCCCACCACGACGCCCCCCTCCATCGTTTTTTGGTTTTGCCCAGCTGTTCTTACAGCAGCACTGTGATTGGAGGGCAGAGTCAGAGATTCATTTCGATTTCGAAATGAGAACGGTCGGGTTTCAACATGAAGATTAAACACCAAGACTTGTGCACAGGGGATAAAAAGAAAAGGAGGAAGAGGAGGAAAATACAGATGTAAGTCTAATGACTGTGTGTTTATTGATGTCACATCAGCTACTGCTGACCATACTTTCCCAACTTTGCAAGAGTACTACCAAGCTTAAGTGTACTATATTTTTTTGGACACAATAACAGAACATCTTCAGAGACGTTTTAAAAGAAGGGATAATTCCACATGGAAATTGTGGATGCCTTCCATTGCCTGACGGTCCCAGACAATTTGAAAGCTAAAAGCTTATTTCCATTGTGCAGGGTTCGTACACATTTTTGTTTGCATTGCAATGACTATGGATATAACGGTTATGTACCAATATAAATTCAACCATTTCTAAATCATAACTCACCTTAGGTGGAAATGTTGCTTATAATTGGCCTGGTTCAGTAGCCGAAAAGTGTCGAACGAACTGCATATCCAAAACGCTTTGCAAATTCTAAAAACACAAGCGCATTAACGGAAAACACAAAACACAACTGCAAAAGCCACAACACAAATGCAAAGCCATAACAACGGAAGTGAGCAACAACGGATGTTGATAATGAAACGTGCCGACTATTGAAACTTCTTGCCCGTTTGAGAAGTATAAGTGAAACGTTGTTCGACAGCTAACTATGATTACTATCGCTATGTCGGCACGTTTCATTGTTGTATTGTGGCTTTTGCATTTGTGTTGTGGGTTTTGCAGTTGTGTTTTCCGTTTCACATTTCTGCACGGCTATGCCCCGTAGTATATTTCCGATGCTGGGCTAATTACGAACGTTAATTGATAAATATCAGAATTGTTTACTTTGGCATTATTGTTATTTAAACAGATCTTGCCATTAAAGTATTTTTCATTTGATTCAACTAGTTTAAAGTATTTTAGCATTTTCTGTTATTATGAAATTAACACAACGCTTTTTAAATTAAAGGGTAGCGCGTTTCCTCGTTGTTGCAGGGAACTTTAACTTAGAAGGCTCCAGGTCTCACGTCTGCTTATATTTTTAACATTACATGATTTAAAAAAAAAAAAACATGTCAATTATTTTAAACGGTGTATGCTACATGAAACTATTTGCTAAGCTAATTTCCATGACTTTTCCAGGCCTGGAAAAACTATTTTCAAATTCCATGACTTTTCCAGGTTTTTTATGACCGTACAAACCCTGATTGTGGTCCTTTTGTGTGTGTGTGTGTGTGTGTGTGTGTGTGTGCAAAACAGCGACATAAAATGACACCATATCAAAAACAACCACAATGACACCCCCAAACATAATGAAATTAATAATAATAGTAATAATTATAATACACACCCTTATTAAACGTTCCCTCTAATACATTTTTTCAGACAGGTCTTGAAACTATGTATATTTATTATAGTTTTCAAAACTCTAAGCAAACTGTTCCAGAGAACTGCCGTGGAATATAAGAATGTCTCCTTGCCCATGTTAATTCTGAACCTAAATGGCACAAAATCAGTAGAGCTCCCTCTAGTGTGGTGCG
Organism: Ilyophis sp. 1 JC-2022; assembly: GCA_022702515.1. Taxonomy (NCBI): domain Eukaryota; kingdom Metazoa; phylum Chordata; class Actinopteri; order Anguilliformes; family Synaphobranchidae; genus Ilyophis; species Ilyophis sp. 1 JC-2022. The sequence continues at coordinate 28,194,088 of CM040405.1, forward strand.
TATGAGTATCCCTGACGCAATTAAAATAGTCACTAAGATATCTTGGTACATCACCATAGACAATCCTGTGGACGAGGCATAACTTTATCTGTGCTACTCTGTCTTCCACCTTGAGCCATCGCATTCTTTCGTACCAACTCGTTTCGTACATAAATGTATGCGCATATTTAGGAATGCTTCATGAATGAGGCCCAATATGTGCATTAGGCATGATAGGTTCCCTGCTGGGGCAGAACCCCAGGAAATCCAGTTTGCTGTGAACTCCTGATTTACCTGTTCTTGGCTGACAGGCGTCTCCAGCTTAGCTGCCAGGAGATGATAGAAGTTTGATCAAATCTGGCGGGATAAAAGCAATTTAAGGCGCCATCCCACTTCGCTGAGAGACAGGTATGTGGTCCTTGACCGATGGACCCTTTTATTATTATGGATTTTTGAAATACACAATATTACTATTTCACATTGTAATCTTGATATTTTTGTGCACACGCCTCTGTAGACACATATTACTTAATAATTACTTTTATAATCTTAATATTGCGCCCTTAAAATAACATTGGTTATCTTCCCTGTGCCAAAGAAGGCCAACCCATCTGCACCCAATGACTTTAAACCAGTCGCATTAACACCTGTCATAATGAAGTGTTTTGAATGCCTGGTGCTCTCACAGGTCCAACAGAGTGTGCAGAGCATAGTAGGCCCTCTACAGTTCGCCTACCAACAGAACAGAGGACTTGATGATGCTCTCCTGACACTGCTTCACCTGGTCCAATCCCGTCTGGATGCACCAAAGTCCTACATCAGACTGGTGTTTGTAGACTTCTCCAGTGTGTTCAACACAATCCAACCAGAATCTGAAGATCTCTATCTCAAGTCTCATCTTATCCTCTGGGTAATGTCCTTCTTAACTGACAGGCCTCAGTGGGTTAGATATAAAGGCCACTGCAGCACCACCAAGACCATCTCTACTGGCTCACCACAAGGCTCGGTAGTTTCTCCAGTGTTATTCACACTCTACACGGATGACTGCCAAAGCAACTGTCCTGAGTTCACTTTCATCAAGTACTCAGATGACACAGTAATTGTGGACTCGTCCAACTCCAATGACAAGCTTCAATCTGCTGTCAGCCAGTTACAACAGTGGTAAAGTCAATTTCTTGGACTTGAATGTGGAGAAGCCTAAAGAAATTGCCATCAACTTCCGGCGTGAGCTGTCCCCGCTGAGGCCCCTTACCATTGGAGCCAAAACAGTTGAAAGAGTGGAGGAGTACAGATATCTGGGTACCATCACAGATAATAAACTGACTTTTGAGGCGAACTGTCATTGAGTGCATGCAAAGTGTCAGTCAAGGCTGTATTTCCTCTGGAAATCAGGAATTTGGATGTGAGCCAGTCAGTACTGCAAGCATTTGACACCCGCTTCCTTGAGTCAGTGCTGACCTTTAGCCTAACAGCTTGGTTTGGCTCATTATATGAAATCAGGCAACTGAAGCTGGAGAAGGTGACAGTACAGGCTACTAAAATCATAGGGAAACAACAAAAAACCCTGAAACACCTGTATGAGGAGCGTACAATTAAAAAAGGAGAGAGGATTATAGGCCTTCCATCACATCCCCTGAACTCTCTATTTGAGACTCTTTGATCAGGTCAAAGATTAAGGTTCTTGCCCCTTAAAGCCAAAAGAGCTTGAAACAGCTTTTTCCTTACAGCTGTTAGACTGCTTAATGACACGAGACATCTCAAGACGGTAAAGGCAGATGAGGAACTGTTATTTATTTTGATGCTCAATTTTTCATCATAATTGATCATTAATTTAATGTAATATAATTTTGATCATAATACTACTACTACTAATAATGATGATAATCATAATGTATTCCACTCCACTCATACCTTCACTTTAATGTGAAACACCTGATTCAATTGAATGTCTTTAATGTTTTTGTGGGTCTGCTCCCCACTGTCTGTCTTTTTTATTGCTGGCAACTACAACTGAAGTTCCCTCACAGGAAAATAAAAGTAATTCTATTCTATAAACAACTGCAACATGATTTAAGACCAAGTTTGTGGTGGGTTTAGCGCAAATGCTTTCTGCTGCCTCAAAATAGCAATACGCCATTTGCCTGACCGCACTACATCTTAAGGCCAGTTCAGCGCAAGTTTACTTGCTATTTAAACAACATGAGCGCTGGACGGTAAAATGACAACTGAAACTAGCAGACACTTGCCTGTAGGTTACCCGCTGCTTAGCGCCGAGTGTAAGATAGAGCCCAAGGGGTCTTTTTTGAGTTCCCTGTTGTTTCTCTTTTATGCAATGCCAGTCAGCTAATGCAATGCTGCAGATGTTTCGCAGAATCGCAGCTATAACTAGGTTAGATTCCCCACCAAACTATTTCCCTAGAAATATAATAATGGAAAAACAGGAAACATCATGAGGCTGTTCTCACGGCAGACAGATCACACAGGCTAGTGAAGTTCAAGCTTCATCCAAAATTCATAACATTAATAACATAAATAGCATTATTTTGCCTTAAAGGCATACTGAACTTTGTTAGAACATAATGTTGTATAGCTACCGGGCCCTGATATGAGTCGTAATATTCAAGCTCACCTTCATGACTTGCTTCAGTGGTAACAAACTGGCCAACAAAGAATTATGTTTTTTTCTCTCTCCATTCACTCCCATTGCATGGCAAAACAGGTCTCAAAAGCACACTTTTAGTTTAGTTTAGTTTATTAGTACACAAAAAAATTTTAATACAGAAAAGAAAGAATACATAGGCAATACTGTGCAGAAGAAGTTGGAAGCCAAAAAGGGCTTATGAAAGAACCTCCCCTCAAATAAAATTACAATAGACAGTGTAAAAAAAAAATAAAGATAAATTAAAATGTTAGAAATATAAACAAACATGTGTATATATACATACTTACACATACTTAAATGGGAAACATTTAACATACACACACACAACTACACAGACAGACAAACAGACATGCATAGGCTACATATATACATACATGGGATAATTTATGTGCATTTCATTATTGTAGCTAATATCAGAAGATATGACATTACTTGTTGGTTATGAGTATTTTTTGTAGTTTGTTTTGAACAGTGACAGGGATGGAGATTTCTTTAACACAGGATTAATAGCATTCCAGAGTGGGACCTCTGTACCTTGGCTGAGAGTAGTACGACAATAAGATATATGAATGTCATTGCATTGACGGGTGACATAGGAATTAATTTCAGAGTTAGTGCCAAAAAAGTTATTAAATACATTTGGTAGATTTCGTTTTCAATATACATGTCTGCAAATAATTCACCTGAGAAACAGACAAAATGTTTAGTTTATTTGAAAAGAGGAGCAGATGGTTCAAGTTGGTTTGAGAAGGTTGCCAGTCTGAGAAACCTTTTTTGGAGTAAGATAATGTTTTGAATATCAGATGAATGAGTGCTGGCCCATATTATGTATGGGAATATCAAACTATAATAAAAAGTTAAAAAACAACTTCTGTTAATTAATGAGCAGACCTACCTGATTATACCAATTGACTTGATTGCTTTTTTGCACACATGATCAATGTGGTTTTTCCAGGTGAGCGTATCATCTACTAGTATGCCTAGAAATTTTTTAGAGGTGTCTTGACTGATTTCAGAATCTTTAATAAATAGCCTGGCCTACTCTTTTGGATACATTTAGTTTTTATTACAAAATATTATGACATTAGATTTTTTGACATTTAAGGATAGCTTATTCATTTAAAACCATTCTGAGACACAAGTTAAACCATCGTTTGCTTCTCTTATTAATGAACCAAAATCATTATGTAACATAACAATGTCGGTGTCGTCAGCGAATAAGATACAGTAGGAGATATCCAAGCAAGATCATTTACGTAAATTAAAAATAAAAGAGGCCCAAAAACGGAGCCTTGAGGTACCCCACAAACTAGCTTCGCCCTGTTGGAATCACAGCCATTAAAGGAGACAAACTGTTCCCTGTTGTAAACATAATCATTGAGCCATTTGATCGCAATGTATGTAACACCATACCTTTGCAATTTAGATTTTAAAAAATTGTAATCCATGGTATCAAAAGCTAAAAATATACCAATTGAGTATTTATTGTTATCTAGTGCATTGTAATTTCTATCAATGAGCTGTAAAAGAGCCATGTAAGTAGAATGGTTTTGTCTGAAACCATATTGATGTTCATATAGTATGTTGCAATCATTGAGATGTTTTAGAATTCTGGCATAGACCAGTTTTTCTAGTACTATAGACATACATGGTAAAATAGAAATCGGTTGATAATTGGTAAATGAGGAGTCACCAGATTTAGGTCACCAGGTATAACTTTTGAAACTTTCATGTCTCTTGGAACAACTCTTGGTCAATGGCTCAATGATCAATGATAATACATCTTTAACTAGACTACTTATAATGTTATCGTGTCCTGCGGCTGAGTTGACATATCATAGAGTGCAGCGATGTCCTCAGAGAGCCAGGTTTCAGAAAGGGCAATCACAGAAAATTCATGATAAAGTACTGACAAATATTGGTTTAAATGGTCATGGTTTTTCAACAGGCTACGTATGCTTAGATGGAAACTTATGATGTTACTCTGTCCGTTCTTGGTTAGAGATTTACTAAAATCATTAAACTCTTCTTCATTGTAATAATCACAGGTACAAAGTTCACCCTTAGCATAATTAAAGAATTTAGAGTCACAATGATAGAGGCACAATCACTATAGTATTCCATATGTTTGTTGTTTTCATTAAATTCAAATGGATTAAAAATCATATAATTGAGGTATGAGCATTCCAGTTGCACTATCCCAGACTCTGTGAGAGTTTTATCAGATTCTGTGTCCTTGAGACCATGATATGGAAATATAATCAGCATTATTAAAAACAAATGGGCATTGGCTAGTTTGAATGATCTCTGACCATACAAACAACACGGATGACGTCACTATAAAAAATCACGATATCAAGAACCATGCGTTTGAAAATATAAAAAGCTCCATTCATGATATTTTACACTTTTTTCCAAACAAAGGTTTGGAAGAAGATCCAGTCGTTAGCTTATTAACTTCCTTGTTCCTGAAGCGTCCATAAGTAAACAAATGAGCAGCAAAGAACCTAGCAACAGTTGCTAGATCTCAGAAAATAGAAAGAATACATCCGCATTGTTTGCATTCGTTTATGTGCTAAAGGTGTGCTTTTGAGACCTGTTTCACCATGCAATGGGAGTGAATGGAGAGAGAAAAACTGTCATTCTTCGTTAGCCATTTGCTGACCATGGGAGCAAGTCATGAAGGTGAGCTTTAATATTACCACTCATATCGGGGCCAGGTAGGCTAGTATTTTGGCTAGTAGACCGTGGGGTGCAATACCTCGTAGACTGGGAAGGTTACAGTCTGGAGGAGCGCTGTTGGGTTCCCTCTAGAAATATTTTAGACCCAGAACTCATAGCCAACTTTTGCAGGTGTGGTGCGAGGCCGCTCCTTAGTGGCGGGGTCCTGTCATGGGTTTCTGCCTGCTTTGTATTTTTTCGTGTGTTGCATCTCGGGGCCGCAAGAGGGCGCTCCTATCTTGTTTTCTTCCTCTCCGTGACTTATTATTATCATTAGTTGCAGGTGCGTGCTTACTACTTAAGCACCGCACCTCCATTGCTGTTCACCCTCTTTTCTAGGTAGTTTTCTGTTGGCTTTAAGCCGGGAGTTTTTTCCCCATTTGTTTATTTTCTCTGGTCCGTTTGCGGCTTCATCTCCTGTTCCTTTATCTAGTGGTTATTCCACAGCTTGTGGGTCACTTTTTGATCCCCTCACTAGATTGCAACTTTAAGAAAACTATCAAAATTCTGATGCAGGATTGTTAAAAAGTGTCAGTGCTTGCAAAAAACATCATCCTCTCAAGTTGCACTGTAGGCTAATAAACCCACAGTGAAAAAAATATGTAAATTAGTTTGGGGGCAGACAAAAGAGACCGGAGGCAGCATTCATATGCAAGGTTTGAGATATCAACAGGTACTTACTTCTTGCCAGATAGCTGAGGGCTATCAAAATGTATGGACACTCCTTGAAGTATTGTTGTTATTTTTCAATGGGGAGAGCAGCTCGCAATGGTTTTAAGTTACATGATAATGGGAGAGTCATACAAAAATAATTAAGCAAGTGGAAGAATGAAAGGTTTCAGGGTTTAAAGCAAAATCAGAGATTAAATCCGATGTGTATTTTTTCATATGAAATGTTTAATGAATTTATGATTTAAGCACTCTCGGGCCAGTTGTTCAAAAAATTTAATCTGGATCAAAATTATCCGGATTTGGAAATCCCATTTTATGCTATCCAGGATCAGGTAATCCGTCTTAGTTTCATGCCGGTTTTTCAAAGTAACATTGGATTGGATCACCCTGATCCAGATACACAGTTTTCAAGATTACCAAATCCGGATTACTAGTACTCTAAATGGGACAACATATCACAATGTGGACTACCAGCTGTGTAAAGAAGAACAGGTAGAAGAGCCAACATGGTCATTTTAAGTGTTTCTTATTTTGAGACAAAATACAAAAATAACATAAACATCCACTTCCATTTATAATTTATTTTATGACCCCTGAGCCACAACAAATAAGGCGCAATGTCCCTCTCTGTGATAATGTTGATGATGCACCTGAGCCTGATGAAGAACCAGACCAACCTCTGCCGTTCAGTCAGAATGAGGGACTGACTGGACGTGTAGTGAGGGATGCAATTGTTAGAAATTATTTTTGACAGGTTCATCTCTGATGATTGTTTCTTTGAAATGAATATACAGTGATGATGACAGAAAAATTTAATATATTATTTTTGTTTGTTATTGGAATCTGTTTGGGGGATCATTTTTATTTTATTTTTACTTTACTATACTGAAAGGCTTAATTGGTAGTCTGTCTACTTTATCTACTTTATCACTGTAACAGTTACACAAGTCAAGTGCAAAATATAAATAAAAGTATATACACTAAATGATACAAATGTTGTATTATTTGACCAATTTTAAAGTTTTACTACATTTTCTCCCTGAAATCCACCCTGAAATCCTACCCCCTGTTGGGATCAGGATAATCCTGTTTTTTTGGATCAAAGTTATCCAAATCCCACAGGAAAGTTTTGAACAACACAAACTGAAGGTTTGATCCAGATTTAAACTAGGATTGGATTACGTGATCTAATCCGATTTCAGAATCCTTCTTTCCCTTTTGAACAACCCATTTTCAAGATTTGATCCAATCCGATCACCAAAATCCGATCAGATTACCTTTGAACAACTGGCCTCTCACAATCAAACTTATCCAAATTCATAGCAAGCACTGGGTTAGGGACTACACATATATAACAATTCCATACAATAGTTCCTGGTTTGAGGGTGTATTTTATGATGAGAAAAGGGCATAATTCACAACAAAATCTTTAAAGCCAGTTTTCTCAAAACACTGTATTAAAACAGTCATATCTCCAGAAATGTTTACTCAATCTCATATATACCTCATTTTGTAGCTCTGATTCTGTACTTTAACATTAGATAAAAAACTTCAGTATGGATCCAGTCACAAATGTTCTATTACTGGATTTGTTTTCAAGCTGAAAGACAAAAGCAGTGGGTGTGAGATTCAGCTGCACATACCTATCTCTCCACATTCAGCTGCATCCGTTTCCCTAAATGTTTGCCTGGCCTCTGTTTTGTCTTTAATACATAAGTTGACCTGCAGCTACATTGTCATATTTGTTTATATTTGTTCTTAAGTACATTGATTTTCCATTGATTTAGGAACTTGCATACTCATTTATTTCTGTTCCAGTTATCCAAATAAAAAAGGAAAGCTTGAATAAAGGGGTGATCATACCATATATTGCAGTGGCATTCTGAAAAAGTTAGTAGGCATTGCACAGGGATGTAATGATACTGTAAATCAGACACCCACTATAATTACACTTTTCATTTGTGCATTGGGTGCCACAGCATACAGCAAACTATAACAGGAGATATTTCCAAGTGCCAATGAAATAATTACGGCTGACATTTTATTTTAACTGCTTTGTAAAAGTCTGGGTTGCTGCCCTTTTTTGGCATTTGTTCTGCACAATATTACATTTTATCAAGAAAGGTCAGCAGTGATCATCGCTGGTGGAGCAATTGAAGGTGTCAAGCAGTACTTACTATGACAAAAATCATTCAACTGCATGAGTGTTCTAAAGCAGTGTTCTAACTCACTTCTACTTTGTATAACTGCACAATAGTTACACAGGTTTCAGTCGGTATGAGAAAAATTCAGTGAGAAATATGAAAATGAGCTCCAAGTTGTTAATTTACCTGATTAAGATACCATGTTCTTCAATAAATAAGTGCATCAAAGAGTGGTAACATTACATTACATTCACTTTGCAGACACTCTTATCCAGTGACGTACAGAAGTATAACTACCAGAAATACAAAAATGTCACCAAGAAGGCACATAGGCCCATCAATAAGTGTAATGTTAACCTAACAAACAGCACTGTATTGTAGCCAAGAGATATCTTGTAGGTAAGCTGAGATATGTGCCGAGACCAATGTATCGGAGGGGGGCAGGAGAGAATGAGTTGTGTATCATCAGTATTGATATGATAAGACAGGCTATGGGAGGAGATGACAGAGCAAAGAGACTTAGTAGTAAAAAGAAGACAGGGCCAAGGATTGAGTGTTGGGGGACACCTGTTAAGAGTTCCCAAGGTCTCAAAACTGCACCCCTCTCCCCCTGCAGCCTGGAAGGAGCAACAGTCGAGGTAAGAAGCACAACATTTGAGAGCTTTACTGCAAATCCCCAAGGTTATGGAAGTATCAGAGAAGACAGCAGGAGTTGGTGGACAACCATGCTGAAAGTTTCAAAGAGGTTGAGGAAGATAAGAAGAGATGAGAGAAGTCGTTGCAGCATGGAGCTGCTCACTGACCGCAAGGAGTGCAAGGTGGGTATTCATGCATGATTTATTTTTTATTGTCTATCAGGGTACTTAAGCCATTTTTCTGCCAAGAGGGAAATAAACAGCATGGAAGACAATGCCAATGTAGAATTTGGAAGGTAGTGTGCCCTATAAGCAATTGCTCAACATCTTTAAAAATGACTTGAATGTGCTTGAAGCCTTTTGTTTGTGTGACTTTCCTCATTAATGTGAAGGCTATGTAGAAGGGCTCTTCTTATCCTGCTGTATGCTTTTGATGTGGTCCAGCATTTCCTCATATTGCTAATAATGAACTCTAGATCTCATACAGGTTTTACCTATCCACAAACAACATATTTATACATCTTGCATGACATTCATGAAGGGCTTTATTAGTCTGCAATTTGAACCCTGTGCATCCATTGACTATAGATTTAGACCCGCTGCCCAACAACCTGGCGTTCATTATTCAACCATCAGTTCAAAGATCGGTTCAAAACATTGGTGAAGTGGAATGGTTTATAATACCAACAATGCATGCAATGCTTTGCCATACCAAAATATCTCATGATTGCTTTTGTCCTTAATGTCATGTCTTTGAACATCATCCCCTGATAGTTTATGAGCCACTAATGGCAAATGCTAACTTCTAATATCAGGATTTGAAAAATAAATTCCCTCACTCTGACCCTAAGCAAAAACCCAACCCACTCATCTGAAGAGTTATGGCTTTGGACTGGATTCAATCAAATTGCACTTAGACTGTTTAAGGGCATATTCAAGTCAATCAAACCCTCCCAATGAATCCAAAACAGTAAAGTCTAATTTGACACTCCAGATTGTGATTCATAGGTCAGACCACTTTTAAAATACCTTACTTCTCATGCTAAAAGCTCTGTTTGGGTCATACTTTCTGGCCTAGTGTGTTTGATCAATTCTAGGGGTTTGAAACGAACAGACCCGGAGGCAGTCTTTAGACCTGCAGTAACACAGTATTAACCATATTTCTATATTTTTCTAAATCGATGTAGTGTTGGCATTTGGTAAATGACTAAGTGCAGTCTGGGCCCTATAGCTGAGGCATAGCAAAGTCAAGCCCCTGCTGCGTCATTAGCCATCCATGACTGGGAGTTCAGAGTGATGCAAGACAACTGGCTTTATCCTGACATAAACCTCTCCTTCAGTCAGTGCTTGCTATCCCGTAGTAGCGTGTGGCCTTTCCTGTGGAATGGAATTGCTGCCTTGCACGTCACTGAATTAGTGGATTGCTGACACTTCAGGTTCGTAAGAAGGAAAGGGGGAAAAAAATTAATTTACCAAATATGTAAATCTAGGGTGTTTGTACATTTCAAAGCATTAGGGGGACACAGTAGCTTACATGTTGAAACCCAAATTTCACCCATCAATATTCCAGCCGTTTTAGCACCAATTACCAAGCCACATGGCAGATCAACTCATCTCATCAATATCTCGCCATAAAACAAATATGGGAAAGATTTGTTCAACCGTTTTCATAGAGTTAAGTACATAAGAAAATTAGCATTAAAATGAATACATATTAAGGTAAAGTAGACATAGCAATATGACGGGCATGATATGGACTATTGCTTTTGATGGATCATATTTCTGTTTATTCTACAGTTTTCAAATAAACCTTTATAATTCTACGATATGAAATTAATTGCCCATTGACTTAACATTGGGGCATAAATTGTGTAGCAACCAAAGGCTAATTGAAAGTTCGAACAACTGTTGAACAACAGTCTCGCAAGATTTCTTCCGAGTCTAATTTTACTCGCTCTAATGAAACTGCCACAGCACAGAAACTGGCTGCACTACCTATTTTTAACCTAAAAATCACAAGTGTGGGCAAATCAAGTTGTGAGAAAGAAAGATGGATAGTCGGCTAGCTAGCTAGAGAGCTAAAATAGCTAGCCTACTAATGTTACTCCTTTTCAAACATTATCAGTAGCCTAATGTTAATAAAGCCACAGAGCTCAGCTAACATGCTAACAATCCAGTTGGCTATTGTTGTCTATGTCATTTGATGCTAGCTAGTCTAAGATACTTAGAAGACTTAACAACGAATATAACAAGAATTCAACCAATTATTTCTGTCAAGAGATAAGCTGAGTTAATGTTACATTTATAAACCATAGTATAAATGAACATTTTGTGAGACTGTTCAATTTATGAAGAATGAAAGACCGCTAGCATCAACATGCATACATGCTAACGTAAGCTAACATATTGATGATTAGCAGTGGACAAGCAGCAATAAAACAAGCCACTTAAAACAAGTCAAATAGGAGCAATGGCAGATAATTTTGTTCAACTAACGTGAACTAAGTGCAACAGTAACCCTAAATCAAACGAGAATTTTATGTCACACTTACTTCTTAATTCTGAAGAGAACTTAACAGCTATAATCCATTAATGCTTTAACCCTTTCACGCAGATGTCAAATTTGGACAATTTAAGGCTTTATAACTCCAGGTGTGAGCATCACATAAACTTGGTAAATGGCTTAGATGAAGCAAGCCAGGTGTACCATTTACAATACAAACTTAGATTTGTTTATTTTCATAATTTAAGTCAAAATAAGGTGCCACAAAAATTGTTTTTCTTTCGTTTGCAACAAAATACTGAGAGCTACATAAGCGAAACAGGTAATATATATACATTTCCTGGATCATAAACTTCATGTCCAAGTGTGCACAATCTGAGGATGATATGCAGAAGTACTAAAGGTCTATGATGCAAAATATAGGCAGTGTACCCTGGTGTTCATTTGTGTCTCCAAATCTATCCAAATGGCTAAACTGCACAGCTCTAAATAAATAAAAAAACATGATATATTTAACAACAAATCAACAGTGTTGGCTCAGAAAACTAACTTTTGCATCATTTCTAAGTGGGAATGACTATATTTTTATCAGTGTAGGGGGATAGATATCTATGGGTCCAAAACCCCTATGCAAAACATGTCATAAAATGAATAAAATGAGTTTTGTCCATTATAAAGCATATACATTTGCTCCTTCTGATGGTTTAAGATAAAAACATTGATATCACAGTGTTACACACACCTAAATATGGAGCCTATTCATTCACTCTTGTACCTCAATAAAACATCTAATTTCAATGTACTCTACAGTATGTATACTTTTGCCCCGGGATTGCATTTTTCTGTAGTTTAAAAAAAACAGAATTATAATAACTAAGCAAGACACTCTTTATAGGTGCATGGAGTGGTAATATCATAAATGTTTTTTCTGTCTCAAAATATTAACGGGTGCATGCAGTACCAAATTGCCAAATGCCGTTGATAACTGTCGAAAAACTCTGAAGTGAAGGATTTCTTCTCTTGACTTATTTTTCTATAGAGTTCAATAGGAAAATTTGTCAGGAGAAACAACCCTTAAAGTTATCCATCCATATCTACTGCATGTCGGGCTGCAGAGTGATGGTTTGAGGCTCGTTTGACACCTCAGACCCTTGATGACTTATAGCCATTTTACCAACCATGTATTCCATACTGTTCCAACATAATTTATAGCTAAATCTAGTTCCACCCCCCAATTCCCATAGAGATCCATTCAAATGCAGAGACGTTATATTATCGCATGTAGGAGTACCAGACAATAAGATATCAAGAGTCTTTTCATATTGTTGGGTCACAGACATCAGGAAGTCATGGCATGCAAAAGATATGCAAACAAATATTTAAAATGATTACTTTATTCTACATTGGCTGCAGTTATTAAGTGTAAGGGGGCAATTGCTTTTTCACACAACGGAAATTAGTGCTGGGATTTTTTTGTTCATTAAATAAATGAAATAAGAAAAAATCTAATGTGTCATTAGTTCACTCAGGTTCCCTAAAATCACTATTATATTTTGTCTAAAGATCTGAAAACATCCAGTGCGAGAAATATGCAACAATAGAGGAAATCAGGAAGGGGGCAAAAACTTTTTCACAGCACTGTATAATGAGGAGTTCTGGGCTGGGAATGTCACTGTTTGTGTGCTGTATGAAGCATGAAAACTGAATCATCAGTCAGCAGACATTTTATGTTCATTAGTTTCCATTTGAAATCTGTTTCAATTCAAAATCAATATTCCTCAATACTTTAAAAGAACAACCAATGATAAAATTCACCAATGCTGTTTTCCAACACATCCAGTCTTTTCCGCCACACCATGTAATTTCCGTCACAGTGCATATTTTTGTGTGAAATGTATACAAATAAGCAATTTGTGTAAATAATATTTTTCAAACGTGAATATTGTGCACTTTTGGTAAAAATAAATTCATAAAAGTAGACAAGCTCATCATTGTGCAATGTGAGGTCATTTTAAGCTGTTTTTCATTGAAACAATGGAAACATATTAAATACCTTGAAAATATATGAAATAATGAATTTGGGCAAATCAGGGTATAACATTTTATGAAATATCTTGAAACATTATGTATGTCACTAACGTTATCTAAAAAACATCACATTTTGTTATGTGAAGGAAATTATAATTTCCTCTGAATGTTAGAATAAAATGCCAAAAATCACGTATTACTTAAAGTATCTAAGCACAGCCACTATCAGGAACTGTTTATAGACAGAATGGAGAAATCAAACGTCTCACAAAATTTCTGTAAAAATTTGTTACATTTTCAAAATTTTTCCAGAGTAAAATGGGCCATAGTTGAATCACCCACACGTGCTAGAAATGTCATTTTGAGATCATTTTAGCTGCCCTATAGAAGTGAATGGAGAGCGACAAATACCCTATTCTGGATTATCACTGCAGGGGAGCACAGAGCAACTAATTAACATATTTCGCCACCATTTGGACTCATATCATAGCCAGGTAACTACACAACCCAAAATTCTAACAAAGTTCAATTGTGCTTTAAGTGTATGGCCATTTCTGACAAACATATTTACTACAGTAATAAATCCACAATAATTTCACATACAGCCACATTATGAAGAAACCTACTTGAAATATTTCATATCTACAAATAGTCAACTTTTAAAAAGGCTTATTTTTATGTTTTCAAGACAGAAGTACCCCTAAATATGGCTACCGTTTGAAAAGACAATAAATATACAACATTGATGCAAATGTGAGGAAAAGTTTGAATAGGACCCAAGGTTCACACAGATATGAAAACAATAATTAGGTCCCCCATACTACATCTAGAAGATCCAAATGAATTTCAATGAGACTGATTATAAATCAGTTTTTCAGGAGCTGTGGGTGGAATCATGTCATGTGCGACTGGATTATCTAATGCTGGAAGCAGCCTCCAGGTAACTTTGAGGTCAGAGGGCAACCGTCTCTTTAAATATAAATCTGATGAAACTGGGACAGCATGTTTCTCCCACAGAACAGACCAGGGCCATTATTCAATGCAGAGAAACATATTTCATTTGTAATAACATATAGGGAAAAGCGTAGAGGAAATGGACACAATATTTCCCCAAATGCCAAGGTCCTGTGAGGGTAAGCAATTGTGGACTTGCAAGTACCCTTTAAAAAGTTCTGGCTAATGTATACTGTAATGAAGGCACTTGTAACAGGAAATGGATATGCTTGCTAGCACACTTCCCAGTGTTTACTCATTGCATGATACCCAGAGTATAAATTTAAGTGGTGAATAAAACCCATAAATTCAGGTTAAAGATACTGGGCTCTGTTTTACACTCTATGCTAAGTGGCGGTAACGCAAATGCTAGTTTGGCCAGACCCGACGCAGTTGTCATTTTATTGTCCAGTACTCACGTTGTTTAAAGCCTGAGGAAACAAAGCATAAAATCATTAAAATGTATGTATGATATCACACTTGAGTGTGTCATTAAGCATCCACCAAAGTTTGAATGAAAAAAATAAATATGAATATGATAAAACACTGCTCAAAAACAGCTGAATTATCTGAGCAGACCTGTATTAGGACGGTCGGGGTGTGGTCGTAATATTCTAATGAGCACGCTTGATTTCTGTCTAAGAAGACACTCGGCATCACACACAACAAAAATACAAAATACCGGAGAGAATCGGGGTTGTACAACCATATGTACGAACCTGCCGACACTGAATTTGAGTGTAGAAATTCCACAATCAGATAACCCGCGTTCTCTGGCTTCACAGGTGGTCACAGAATGGTGGGTTTCAACATGCTAAGTTTCCATGTAATAATAAACCACACTTATTAACACCTTTGGGCAGATGCATAGTGAAGTTCCCGCTGGCACCACCTTTTTGCTCAACTGAGACATTCATTGCTCCTGCAGTCAGGCTATTAGTGGAAAACACAAACTCTGTGTTTTAACTTTATTGGTAGACGATTTGTGCCCAATGCCTAGTTTCTAAGTGTCACTATTTTTCCGTAGCAAGTCCATTTAACAAGCACCCCCCACCCAGTCTATACCTACCCATGCGTGACATCGTGGACAATAGCGTCTATGTTTGAGTTCATAAATATATTTATTCATCATATAAAATTTGAATTCCGCAAGATAAACCCAACAATCGCCTGATCGTCTGCCAGAAAAACTGTGAAAAGCCCTGCTCACTCAAATGCAAAATAAACATGTCAAAGTATTTTCTCATTCTACCATGTATTCTACTAGCAATATATGCTACTAAATATTAAATTAATATACAATCCTACCACTGGTTTTACACATCGAGATGTTCATTTCAAAATTCAGTGGTCATTTATTGTCTGTTACAATCGGTTTGAGAAATATACAACACTTTATACCGCTATTACACTATCTGAAACGTCGACTCGTAATACCCCCCATGCCCTGCAAGCCTGTCTCATTCATTACAGTTAATTCTGATTTAATTGACAGCTCTTTTATCCAATAGAGTACATTATAACCTTAGCAACGGTATATCCCATGTCTTCTGGGGTGCTTTGAACAATTTTCTACAGCCCAGCGTAACGGCAGTTTTCGTTTTCACGGTCTCATATTACGCAAGCTCAATAAAAAACGCATTAGGGAGGGGAGTTTTCCTTTACCGATATGTAAAAAAATGTGTCTAAAATGAGGTCTCTGGCTACATATGTACGTTTGTTTTTCCACTCGAGCACTGTCTTTCCAATATGATTGATAGGCCTATTGTTATTTTCGCATTTTGAGTGCATTTCACATTCTGTAGTGCTATCATTAATTTTATTTTTGATGTAGGCTACCGATTTTTATTGAAGATGGAACATTTGGCAGAATTTTGCAGATTGTGGAATACTATTTTATTTTCATGTTATCGTGCATAATTGCAACTCCCTTCTCGCAAGCCTGCCAACCTGCGCCATTCTGACCCTACAACTGGTCCAGAATGGGGCTGCTCGGCTTGTCTTCAACCTCCCAAAGTTCTCACACGTCACCCCCCTGCTGAGGTCACTCCACTGGTTGCCAGTCGTGGCCAGAATCAGGTTCAAAGTTCTGACCCTGGCCTACACTGCAGCCAAAAGATCAGGCCCCTCCTACCTTGATCCAGCACTACGCTCCTGCTCGACCACTTCGCTCTGCTGCTGCAGGGCGACTTGCACTTCCCTCCCTCCATGTTAACGGCTCTCACTCGTCCCGACCGCGGAGCTTCTCCACTCTAGCTCCCCAGTGGTGGAATGAACTCCCCACTCCGTTGCGCTCAGCTGAAACACTGTCTGTTTTCCGCCGTGGTCTGAAAACGCACTTTTTCAGACTCCGCCTTGACTAACTACCTATATAGGGCCAATTATATAGTACGTACTTCCTGTTTATTTTTTATTTTCTATTTGTTTTTTGCTATTTTATAGCTTAGAAGGTATAGCCGACTGTATTCTATGTTCATTACTAGGGATAGCACCTATGTTGTAAGAAAGTTGTGCTTCATCGGATTTGCTTTGTAGTTGTGTTAATGACCTTCAATATGCACTTATTGTACGTCGCTTTGGATAAAAGCGTCTGCCAAATAACTAATGTAATGCTATTTTTATGTTAATCTATCAGAAGAAGCAAATGTATATTCTTTATAATGGACAAAACAAATTTTATTAATTTTATGACGTTTTGCATAGGGGTTTTGGACCCATAGATATCTACCCCCCTATACTGATGAAGATATAGTAATTCCCACTTGAAAATGATGCAAAAGTTAGTTTTATGAGCCAAAACTGTTGATTTGTAGTTAAATATATAGTTTTTTTAAATGATTTAGCGCAGTGCACAATTTAGCCATTTGGATAGATTTGGAAACACTAATGGACAACAGGGTACACTGCCTATATTTTGCATCATAGACCTTTAGTAGTTCTGCATACCATCCTCAGATTTTGCACACTTGTTGACATGTGATCCAGGAAGTGTATATATTTACCTGTTTCACTTATGTAGCTCTCAGTATTTTGTTGCAAACTAAATAAATTTTTTGTTGTTGTTGCATTTTTCCAAAGTTTCATTGCATTTGTGGCACTTTTGTTTATTTTCATAATTTAAGTCAAAATAATCTAAGTTTGTATTGTAAATGGTGCACTTGTCTTGTTTCATTTTAGCCATTTACCAAGTTTATGTGATGCTCACACCGTGGAGTTATAAAGCCTTAAACACAGCACCCCCTAAATAGATGAGAATTGACCAAATTTGCCATCTGTGCCAAGGGGTTAACTTTGTTGTAACATTTGTTTCTTCTAATAAAGACGCGGGTATTGCTGCTAGTTAGTTAGCTAGTTGACGTTGGGTAGCTCGCTTGTTGAATGCCATGGAATTGTTTGGTTGGTTACCCTGTCAACTAAAGCTCCGCTTCAGTTCTGTGCGTTAAAAAAATTAAACAGCGCTGTACCCAGCACCAGCGAGCGCAGCGATGAGAAGGTATATGTGACATTATTATCTAATGTTAGCCAAGATACATGTAACGTTACTGAAAGTAGTAGCCAAATCCACAGGGCTAGCTAACACACTGGCCGTTTTCGAATAAGGCATTAATCCGGGAACAAATGCTGGTGGGAGGGACAAGCGACATCACCCTTGTGATTGGTTTGGGATTAGTGACGTCACCATTCCCACTTATAGTACTGCCAAACTTCAATCCAAAAACGAGGGCAAACGTATCCAGTATCTGGAATTCAGAAAGTAATTATTTCCAATACAAGTATATGCATATTGTATGTCCACAAGACCCAAATTAACCTAATTAGAAGGCAATCATGAATATTTGTTCCCTGTGGCTTTAAATAACAAGTAAACTTGTACCCATCTGGGCAGGATGGTCGTAACATAAGGTGTGGGTCAGGCAAATTTTTGGCATATTGATATTTTGAGGCAGCAGAAAGCGTTCACGCTAAAACAACCATAAACGTGGTCCTAAGTCATGTCGCAGTTGTTTCAATGTTATTTTAATGGCACAATATTAAGATGCATCTACATAGGCATGTGCACAATGCGGGTACACCCTCCTGTCTGTTACACACACAGAGGCACACACAAACATGCATACAAGTATCAAGATTACAATGGGAAACATTGTTAGTGTATATAAAAAAATGCTCAATAGTCGCTCAATATAATATACAACGTATTTACAATCTCTAAATACCTTTAATAAGTAATACAAATATGCTTGTTAAAATCATGTTTGCTGGGGGCGGGCTTCAATTTGAGGGACATACTATAATCCGCTGTCCATGAACACCTTCCTAGTTTCAATTGGCTCTGAGGTTCGGTATGCCTCGCCCATAAAGAGCCTACTTCTCTGAATAATGTTGCTGTCGGTAGAAACATAAACAACAGAGAATTAATGGAATCCTTTATTCTACAATTCTGAACAATGGTAATAAAAAAAAACACACGGCGTCATCATCAGCAGACAACAGAAACATGCTTATTTTAGGAACTATATTGACATGTTTTAACGTTAGGCTAATGATTCCGAAATGACTTGAACGTCAAAGATTACAAATAAAATGAGTTGAGAACGTACAAGATTCATAGTAGCTACTTGCTCAATCTGTACCTCTAGCTTTCAATATGAATATCTTCAGACAAAACTCCATATTACTCCATAGAAAAAAGCGAACGCTGTAATTTAAGAGCCATTTTGCGGCCGAACAGGATTGGAGTTTTTCTGTAATTCTTACCGATTTTGGCACTTGTCCTCTCCACAAATCTCAGCCGGCTCAGGCAGGGTATGAACGGTTTGCCTATAATCCATACTTTAAGCGAACTATAACCGACAATTTCAATACAAACGAGTGAATTCTTCAATACACCCCTGGCCAGCGGCGTCAGTGCTGAGCGCATATGTTTAATTGTCAGAGCAAAGAAGTCTGTGGCGACCATGTTAATTTCTCTTTTTTTTTGTATAGAAATGATTGCCTATAGCTCGCTAAAAATATCGATTGCGGCTGAGATTTGTGGAGAGGACAAGTGCCACTGCCAGAATATGTAAGAACGTTCAGAAATACAGAACTGGATTACGTTCGGCGGCAAAACGGCTGTTAAGTTACAGCGTTCAATTTTTTACATGGAGCTTTGTCTGAAGATCTTCATATCAAAAGCCAGAGGTCCAGAACTACTGGAGTAACTACTGTCGTTTACCGTGAAACCTGTCTGGTTTGTAACATTACTCGGGTAAATTTTAGTTTTTGCTATCAATCTGTCTGTTAGTCGAGCAGTGTCCGAATCTACTGCGTCCTCCTGTGAACTAGATAAAGTAGGCTAACAGCGTACTGTTTAGTGACATACAGTAGCCTATGCGAAAAATATCCTCAATACTATTATCAGTGAAAACCTAAGCATAATAAGTCTATCATTTGTGGATTTAAAGTACACTACATTTATATAACATTTTGCCTACTTAACAACTTTCTTACAGCTAGCATACTCAATAGTAGCCTATAGAAGGGCGTTGATTCAGACCAATCCTTTGTTTAGCAGACAGCAAGTTAGCTAATAGTTAGCTATCTAGCTAGCCGCACGTCCAAACAATGTATCATTTGCAAGCATTTCCGTTGTGATATTATCTGTCTGTCTTTGTTTAACACAAACCAAGCCCTTGCTGACTAAGCTAACAGTTATCCTTCTAGCTAGCCAAATGTCCAAGCAATGTATCTGCAAGCGTGTTCGTCATGATTTCCGTGTCTCTACCAGTCTTTGTTTAGTAACACAAACCTCTGAAATCCAGAGTCTGATACTCTAGTGGGGGAGTGGTTGGGGTGGGGTTAGCCAGCTACTTTTCACGCCCATTAAGTTTGCCAGCCTGAGGTGTAAATCTTTGAGAGCAGTTCTCAGGAAAGTGTTTTAAGGTGTACCAACATTATAGAAGCATATCTTCTTCAAATATGTGCATATTGCAGTGTATGAGACATCAGAGAGCTCAGAGTCTGTACTTTCATAAAATATAAAAAGAGAAAAATGACTACTTATGACTACCCATGCTACTTGTGGACCAATTTACCAACACCTGTCACATATGTACAGTTGTGTTCAAATAAATAGCAGTGCGTTAAAAAAGTGAATAAAGTGCAAATATCTTTTAATAGCTTTTAGTTCCATATTTCAAATGTAGTGGAAACATTACACGTTCAATTCCAAATCAAAGCATAAATTTTTTTATCAAGTCTGCGTTATTCTTTTACAGGAAGCAAAGAAAAGGAATATTAATCTGTTCAAAAAAATAGCTGTGTCGACATTTTTCTCTTCAAACTCAAACACTTACTGTATAAACTGAAGAAATTTTTAAAGATTTAACTTCACTTTAAATTACTGAACTAATATCTAGTTGCATAACCATTGTTTTTGACAACTGCTGCACATCTGCGTTGCATCGAGTCAACCAACTTCTGGCACCTAGAAACAGGTATTTCAGCCCAGGATGAACGAACTGCATTCCATAGTTCCTGTGAATTTTTGGGTTTTGCTTCAGAAAGCAAATGTCTCACCACAAGTGTTGATATGGACCATTGTATATGATTGTAAATAACATTTTAACAGGGCATAACATGCTAAATACCTAACTTCTCCTTTAACATAACGTAAACTGTCCAATATTTTTTGATAACGTATCCCTATTTACAGCTGCTCCGTATAATGTATTTTACTCCCATTTTCTTGTTGAAATTAGAGCAGCGGCCATCATTCTAGGTAGTTTGCAAGTCTCGTCTTTGAAGTGTTAATGTGCAGAATGCAATGTCATAATCTTAAAAACGGCTTCATAATTTTAGGCTGAGTGTAATCCCTGGTGTGATTGCTTGATAACAGACCTATCATAATTCCATATAATAATAATAATAACTTTATTTGTATAGCACCTTTCAAGAATTTAGCACAAAGTGCTTTACAGCAGTAAAAAATAGCACAATAAAGTAAAAAACTTAAAGTTAAAATGAGTATCGCAGCAGTGTGGGGAGCCATCATCCCATCTGTGGGTTATTCTAAGAAACAGGATTATACAGTTAGCCTGGTAACTTTAAAAATATTCTGAATCAGTTTTGCATTGCTTTAATGTTCATAAAGACAGTATGAATGATTCCAAACAACCCATATTCAAGCATAGCCTTTCTTTTACAGATTTAGCTGTTTACATTTGTCATCCTGCTTCTTGGAATAACCCCCCCCCATTCTTATGTACAGTGGTTTGACAAAGTATTCAGCTCCCTCACACGTTTTAATATTTTGTTGTGTATGAAGTTTTGATAAAAAATGTATTTCATCAGGCTTTTTTTTTCTGGTATTCAACACAGACAGCTGTACAATGTCAGTGTGAAAAATGAAATGTGCAATTTTTCCTAATTCTTTTCAGCCCCCTTGCTTCATTGTCATTTCACAGGCATACAGGCAAAACCTTGCTCAAAATTGCACATCATAAGTTGCCCAGACCTCATGTTTAGATTGTATGTAAGGACTTTGAACTAAATTTTGTTTTGGTTGCAACTTGTTAAAATCAGTATTTCGCCCGTCAATATCTCAGCCGTTTTAGCACCATTTACCAAGCCACTTGGCAGATCAGCTCATCTCATCAATATCTCGACATAAAATATGGGAAAGATTGGTTAAGCTGTTTTCATACAATTAAGTACATAAAAATATTCCCTGTACATCCATGGTTTCAAGTTTGAATTGAAGAAGCTGTATCATTCTGAAATTTGCAACTGAATACATTCATTTCAGAATAATCACATACAGTATATACATAATAACCATAACATACATCGCCTAATGTATTTAAATTGTATTTTTTTTTTAAACGTGTTTTTACACAAGAACAGCAACATATTTCAGCCCGAAGTGCGAAGGGTGGTCGCTGTGGAAATATCGACTGTACAGGACTGTAGCTGAATATACTGGTAAGTATTCATAAGTTTCTTAAACATATTTGTATGAGAGATTTTGGAGAAAAATTGGGTGTCTTCTAAACCGAAGGTGCATCAGGTACTGTATATAGTACAGTAAGCAAGGGGAAATGGTGAATGCTCATTTATACAACGTTTAAAAAAAATATTACTGTTTCTATATGTGAACATGATTTTATTAGCGTGTATAAACGGTGCATTGTATGCATTTTACAGTCTGTGGCTGTGGCGAGAGGAGGGTCGTAAGTGCTTTGTGCTATTAATAGCACCGTCCTAATTTATTGCACTGCATTGTAACTGGAGAAGCTGAGGTTTTCGCAAGAGGCTACCCTTTTAAAAAATACTGCGTCACAATTTACGGGGTTTGCTTAAAGCTGTAGTTTAAAACTTCAGACAAACATGAATATTGTATTTGAGACGGATACGTCTCAACTACTATAGGTGAACTTTATAGAGTTAAGAAACACAAGACATGGGAGAAAATAACCTGAACGGGTGAATAGTGAGAATCCCTTGATGGTTCGTTCAGTCAAGGACGTCAAAATTGAAATATCAGATTCAACACTTAAGCAATGAGCAGTAATCAGAAATCGACACACGCATACTCCCGCGCACACAGGAGTGAATCCCTCTTCATTTTTTCAGGATCTGGTGTTGGGTTGGGAAAATAGGAATAATTTTTTGCTAGTTTCCCTGAAATCCTGTGGACAATT
This sequence comes from Ilyophis sp. 1 JC-2022, assembly GCA_022702515.1. Taxonomy (NCBI): domain Eukaryota; kingdom Metazoa; phylum Chordata; class Actinopteri; order Anguilliformes; family Synaphobranchidae; genus Ilyophis; species Ilyophis sp. 1 JC-2022. The sequence goes on from CM040405.1 coordinate 28,217,109, forward strand.
CAAGATGCAGTAGACTTGTGCAGTCCAATGAAGTCTCCCACCGAATAAAACTCCCAGTAGAAAAAAAAATAGCAAAGCCAGGCAAACCTGTAACACGGCATGTACACTGTGGTTTCTGGCAGTAGCAGGCCTCAACCGGTCTTCAAGGCCATCTACAAGTTGTAGAAGTGTCTCCCTTGGGAAACGCAACCTCTGTATCACCTCCGCATCAGAGCATACTTCTAGAGGGTTACTTCAGTCCTTGAAAACCTTCTCTTTCCTCAGTGCATGCTCATAAAACCAAATATTACCTGCCATGGCACTCTTATTTTGATGATAAAATATACAGTTTTATGCAACTGTCATTTGGTTAGCTGTTTCCATGACAACATATTTCAATGTTAGCCAAGGGGTAAGGAGGCTAACTTTAGGGGCTTAAATTTAGTCAGTCAATTTTATGCAACTAATGACCGGTCCTCATTACAAAATTCACAAACACAATAATAATACAACAATAGACAAAATACAATACAAAAGGATAAAAAGGTTGTGCAGTCCTTTATAACCCAGTGCTCCACTAACAACTTGAATTTCCGTAAGGACACCAATGTGTCCAGTCATAGAAAGCTTTGGAGTTTGTTCCACATGTGTGGTGCATAAAAGCTAAAAGCATTTTTTCCTAACTCAGATGCAACAAATGAAACCTCTAGGGTTATCCACTCCAGTGGCAAAGGTTGCATTTCTAATAGTTAAAAGTGAGGTTAGTTAATATGGTAATTTGTGAAGTCCTTTGTAGATAAATAAAGCACAGGGCCTAAGATGGACCCCTGCTGACCTACTTTTAAAATTTCACGAAATTGTGAACTACAGCTACTATACATTGTGTACAGCTACTATCTGTAGGATAGTTTTGGAACCAATTACATGCATTCCGTTTAAAACCCACAGCAGACAACCTACATAATAATAAAGAATGATCCACAGTATCAAAGGCCTTTGAAAGATCTATAAACAAAGCAATACAATGCTGTTTTTTGTCAAGTGACCCTATAATATCATTAACCACTAGTGACGCTGCTGAGATGGTGCTATGTCCTGGTCTAAAACCGGATTGATATACATTAAGAATAGAGTGATTTGACAAAATATTGCACAGTTTATAAAAGTTTACTTAGGCAAGAAAGTTTAGAGATTGGGCGGTGGAATGCGGATACACAACCGCACTGTAGCTCGACTGTTTTCACCAGTTACTGTAAACAAAGATTACTTTCCCCCTTTTATCGCTAAACTAGCACACAGAGCGGCTTTACTACTTCACACAAAGCAGCATAGGCTACTCGTCACACAGTGGAGGAAATGGTGAATGCCCCCCGCCTTCTACACCACTAACCCAGAGCACAGAATGGCACCTGAACAAAGGAGCACTATCCATCCATACTACAGCAGAGCCGACAACACAGAGAGAGAAGTGAAAACTTACCTTCTGTAATTCAACCAGTAACTCCAAGCACAACGAGTATGTTGAGACTTACCCGCCGACGAGGGCATACGCTAGAGAAAGTATAGGCAATCGGCAGCCAGGACAGGTAGCCAACACTACGATGGGCCGCTAGCAGAGAGACAACAGGTAGCAACGCACAGTGTGAACAAGAGACGAGAGCGAGTGAACGCGTAGGACACAAGATCAGGGTTCTACGAAAGATACAAATGAAGAATTGTATTCATTGCATTTGTATTTGTTTCATACCACTTCGACCTGACCGTCATCATCTGGGGATAGTTCTGAATATGTAGTATGGTATTTTCTTACCTGTCATACCATCAGGGCGATGAATGTGTGCTCGCGACGTGCTGCCATGCAGCGCTGGGACTGCCGTTGTCGCTGTAGAAAACATGCAACCAAAATTGCGGTTTCCATGATGACATTCCCTTATTGCAAGTTTTCCGGATCCAGCGAGGAAAGATATGTTCAAACCATGTCATTCCACTTTTGGGTTAATAAATCAATAAGGTGAATTAGCTTAGTGCTCTGTAGCCATTCAGACATCGGCCACATCAGGATTCTGGAATTGAAATTGTTATGATTGCGTAGCCTATACTAGGCTACAACATGTTTACTTTGATCTAATGTTGCTCAGTTCATGTTAATTAGTGGTTAAATAGGTGGTAGTGGAGGAAAGGAGTATTCCGAGTATTGGAATCTTACTTGAGCTTTTTTGAATATTCCAGTTATTGTAGCCTATGTATTTTTGGTATATATTTTTTATAGCTAGCTTGATAGTCCCTTGTTTTTAGGGTATATTATTGCTAATTATATGTGGTATTTCCTGCAGAAAGGGGGGATTTGGGTCAAATAGCATGCTACACGTTTACCTTTGCAATGTATGTCCCTACAACAGACATTCTCTCTTGGGCCTCATACACAGTGGGGTTTTAGTTTAGAAAGTTTCTGAAACGTTTTTTTGAGGTTTTCGCTACCTTGACCTCTAATACACATTACTTGCAGGCATTCTGTGGTTTTAGAATTCTCAGCGATGCAAGTTTCCGTGACAACCGATTTGATATTTTACGTTTCTTGGTATCCATATTGACAAAATAAACAACATAGATAATTTGCCGCAATCAGGTGGTGTAAATGCGTCCCCTCCTTCCTCCTGATAGTCTGTCACTCTCTTGAGTCCACAATAAACAATAAGGAGAAGTTAGAAGAGGTAATTGATTACATCTTAAGCCCTAATGTCAATTCACATGGGATTGCTATTACCTGGGGTTATTTTTACAGGGCATTTAACACTAGGTTAAAGACACTAACATTTTTACTGGCGTGGGAGCGTGCAGTCCGTAAAAGTTACAGACATGGGACGTGATTAAAATAACGGAGATCCTTTGGTAGTAATTACATTACCCCACCTCCCCCTGTAAAACTTATCCCATCCGAAGCCCTATTCTACCATGTGTGTAACTTTTACGGACCAGGAGGTAAGGTACAGTAGGCTACGTGCTATTAGTAAAGGCCGACTGGCGCTTATGCAGCCGCTTGCTATTTCTTTTTCCTGATCTTTAATGTAGCCTAGAAGTACAGTAGATGTGCAGACTTGCTGTCTATGCTTCAGCACGAAAAACAGCCTGTTGTCTCTTATTTCCACAGTGAAAATGTTCCATATTGCTACAGGTGATAGACAGATGTGTGATTGATTGATTCAAAAATTATTTCATGAGGGAACATCTCACTATTTTTTCCCCCTGATGTTTAGTATCGGCTAGTACAGTAGATGTCCAGACTACTGTCAATGCGTCGGCACCAAAAACAGCCTGTTGCCTCTGATTTCCACAGTCAAAATGTTCCTTATTGGTATGGATGATATACAGAAGTGTGATTTGTCAGGATGCAGTAGGGACTAAAGCGCAGTACTTGAAAAATAAACTGAAATTTATTAGTGGCAAAAGCCACGAGGAAAAGGCAGAATCGTGGTCAGGAACAAGCAGTAGTCAAAACCAAGTGATCACGGGATTCACGGCAAAAGTACAAAAGCGAAGTCAAGAAACAAAATCAAAAAGTCAGGAGAACAGAAATCAGGCACATGAAGAAACGAGCAAAACACAGATCAGGACAGGCTTCTAGCGAAACAGAGCAAAGCAGGCAACTGCGACAAACTTGCAGAGAACACAAGACAGGAGCAAACGAGAGACAGGTGAACAGCAGGGCAGGTGAGACACATAAGTAATCAGGAGCTGACACATAAGGCGGGGCGGACACAATGGGGAAGTAAACACAAGAGCACATGGCTGGGAGACAGCCAATGAAAACAATAACACACGACCAAAAACGGACATGACCGAAACAGATATAACATAAAAACATAACACAGACTCAAATACTGACATGATTGGTTGAATAAAAATGAAATCACGAGGGAACATCTCACAATTCATTTTTTAAAAGATTTTTAGTATGGCCGAGTAGTACAGTAGATGTGCAGACTGCCTGTTGCCTCTGATTTCCATGGTGAAAATGTTCCATATTGGTATGCGTGATAGACAGAAAAGTTATTGGTTGAAAAAAAGTTATTACAGCGGCTTGGCATGAATACATAACGTTCTGTGTCGATGGGGTTCGAATACGTATGTGCTAGAGTTACGTTTTCCCGGGTTGTTTCGTGAAATTAATGGAATTTAACCTCTCTCGCAAGCCACTTTCATTCGTGCATGTTATCCATTGGACTTCCCTCACAAGCCACTTTCATTCGTGCATGTTATCCATTGACTTCCCTCACAAGCCACTTTCAGTCGTGCGCGCTGTCAATTGGACCTCTCTCGCAGAGGCTCTCCCAAATCGGTCATTAATATTACAGATGTCCTGTTATAACAATTACATTACAGACATTGTCCTGAAAACTTATCCCGTCCGAATAGGGCTTTACTGTAATTTACAATTATGAAAGAAATTCAGAAAGCTAATTGTCTTAACATTGACAAACAATAGGCTAGTTACCTCACCTAAAATAACTGGCTAAATGCTAATGAAGACAATCTAGCTAGCTAAATAGCTAGGCAATGTTGCATAGACTGAAATTATATTGACTTATGAGATAAACTATTTTTGATTGAGTTTGTTTCGCCATCTGTGAAATCGGGATTGAAATGACTCGCTTGCCCCATTATAGACTGTATAATTGCCCTGTTATACACTGTATAATTCCTCCTTTCCCTTTTAAAACCTTGTCCAGATAGAGCTTATCACCAATATTCCTTATTGTAGTTGTATCTTGTTAAGCAATGCTAATAACCCTGCCACTCACTGGAGTGAATAAATCCTAGGGTTAACACTGGTGTGTTTGTGTGTGCATGTGCGTGTGTGTGTGGCTTTTGCAGCTAATATATTTTTGATGGAACCAAACTATTGGAAAACAAAATTAAATACCAAGTTGACCTAGTCCTAGGCAACATTTTATTGACAGTTTCATAATCTATCTACATCACTTGGTCACAGCTTCATATACTGTTTTACTGAAACTTTTTCCAGTTCCATGTTATGTTTTATTGGAACTCAGTGAGAGTTTAGTGTTCTTCTTTTATCAAGAAGTAAACACAAAAATCCATGAAAAATAATAAACACTCCAGGGTCTTCACAACCAGTGGTCTCACTTTTATGATAACAGTAAAATGCAATATTATTAGAAGTACTCTGTATTGGCAGGTACCCAAGCTTGAGTATTGTGTAGTTGCACTCGGCATTGAAAAAAATGGTATTGGTGCATATACAGTATTCATTTAATTATATACATATTTTTTAATCCACCATCTTTGCTAGGGTAGGCAGTAGCTGTATGTCCTGATCACTGTCTCAGGCTTTCTGTGGGCCAGCCTTGACCTACATGTAACCGGTAGAAATATCCGTGCTGAATTATGCAGCCACCGTCATTTTGTTCTCCTGCATCCACACCCCCACCCTCATTCCCACGTAGTTCCAGGTGTAAACCTGGAATTAACAAGACACTTACATTGTTTGCTGGAGAATATATGTGTCCTATGTAAAGCTCTTTGAGACCAAGCTGTTTCTTTCTGCCTTGGCATTTTGAGTAGAGCTCAAATTCCTTATAAATGACCTTTTAGGAAAGAACGTCACTGAGGAATGTAAGTTTGAACTGCTTTCATATTGGTGTATTAAAAAACATTGCCTTTTCTTAAATTTAGCGTTATCTGCCATTATCTGTCATTTAGGATATTTCCACTGCTGCTTTCCTTGTAACCGGGGGCTTCTGTTTAATTAGATTTCCTTTGTTCTCTTATTTTGATGTTTGTATTCTATTGTTTCTTTGGTGTAATTTGTTTACTCATTTTGTCTTTGCTTCGAATGTAGAGTTGGAGTGGTTTGCAGCCATACTCATCGGTAGGGCGTTCTTCAGGACAGTGGCGACATCCCTCACATTGCATGTCATCATTGTTGTAGCGTTAAATTAAGTGCACTGACACCTTTCTCACTCTTTTGCAGTGGCGTGTGTGTGTGTGCTTTGGTCATTTTCATAAGGCTGATTTCGTTCAGGTCATCAAAATAACGACAGACAAACATATGACTGTTTTACTCAAAGGTGAAATGCAGATGAAGAGGTGGCCAATTATCTACCTTTACATTTGAGCCGCAAATATTTACTAAAATAAATGTTCAGTTAACTAGCTATTTTGGTAACTAGCTGTTTAGTAAGTTAAGTTGGCTACATGGCTCACTGTTCAGTTGGTCGTATAGGTTGTGTGAGGCTTAACCTATTTAGATAACCAGCTAGATTCAGTGCCCCCTAAAGTAATCAATAAAATAAAAAAATTTAAAATAGCTCTAGGCTATTTTGAGATAACTTATGTAGTTTGGTGGTTTGGAGACTAAACGGAACCTAAAATGGGGTTAGCTGTGAAGAAACGTAAACGTTATTGCCCGCTTCTATTGTTTACCATAGCGTGAGCTTTTGACATCTAAATGGAGCAAATTTGATGAATTGTGCAACATTGAATAATAATAACACTACAATAAATTGTAGAACTCATCGGTTATAGTATTTCATTTTGCCACTAGCAGAAGTACCAGATTGAATAGGGTTGAATGGAATTGTGTGGCCCCGTTTCCTTTCTAGTTCTTATACAGTTCTGTGGTCAACAGTCAGAAGCTCCAGTCAATACACCTGCAATGGACTGGAATCAGAGATGACTCACAAGCCGTTCAGGAGTGATTAGCCCCAGTGTGGGGGGAAAATCGACTTACTGTGTGTCCTCGCAGCAGGTCCCCAGAAAGACCATTCTTCTCAACACACCCAGACGGAGACAGAAATCCATGTCTGGCTCAGGGGGGCATTGATGACTCTACATAGTTTCTTAGGCTAAATGGTTCAGTTGTTATTGGTGCTTTGGAAATACTCTGGATTTGCCCACTTTGGAAAGAAAAACACAAACTTAGATTCTGGTCAAGCAGTGAAATAACTGTGAAATAACTGAAAATGTGCAAATGTTGCTTTTCTGTGACAAAAAAAATGGTCTTGGTATTTGTTTATTTGAAAAGGCCAAGAAGAAGGGCTTTATTTGTGGATAAGATTCTTGGCTTATACATTTTTATCTATCAGTACTACAGTCTAACTTGACTAATGAATGTACATTACTCTGACTTATCATCTCTAATCAAGCAATGTGTTGATAATACTGCAGACAGAATATATCACTACAGGCAACATAGACAAGTTTGCACATTGTGCAAAAACATATAGATTTTTGTGTACTAATGTGATTTTATAACTGTAAACATTAGATACATTTCACCAATTGTATGTGGCATTGCCAGGGATACGTTTATTGAACAACTTGGCAAATGTTAACCATTTTGATGCAACTTTTACATTTTTGCGCAGATTGTGTAATTTAAATGATCTTGAAGACCAGGGGCCACATGTAGAAACAGTGCTGAGCCCTCAGAAAGCCGCGTAAGGGAGTTTCCATGCAGAAATTCAGATGTAGAGCCTTTATAGCAAGCTGTGTTATAGGTAAATGCGGTCGTGGTGTATAATTTTTTGTTAAGTGTACTTAGTGATTAAAACTTATTTTTCTAAATTGAATTTGTCATTTATTCTTCCTAATATGATGTGAAGAAATAAGCTGTGTGTTTACCTGTTTGATTGTTGGCACACTTGTTAATCTCGGGAAATTAATTAAACCGGATTGAGACCAATAATCACTTTAAACAGAAGTTTAATGCTGGTCATATACCATTTAATGTGTGACCTAACATTGCTTAAAAGCTCATCATAAATCTAGCATCTTGTGAGAGTACTGTACATATGTCTTATGCACCATGGCAATGGCCATATAATATTTAATAATAACAAAAAGGAGTTGAATGTCATATCATTTTGATTGTGATTGTTGTTGTGCTATGCATTCTGTACTTATCACATTGTGTATACAATTCTGTATTTATTGATTTTTCTTCCACCACAGTTCTTTCATACCAGCAATGGGAGATACCAAAAAACAAATACTTAAATAAATCAATGATACCCTTAAGCAGCACATGTATATTTAGGACCTTGAGAAATTAATAACAAAAGATTAATCAAAGAATAAAGTGAAGGGGAAAGAAGACAATTTGACTTGGCTAATCTTGCAATCTCATGGACCAAAACAACACCCTCCAGTTTTTGGTCTAGCTCCAGACTGACTAGTTTGTGATTTAATTTGTGCTCTTGCTGGTTTGAAACAAGCTTGAGTTCTGCTGTGGGTAATCTTCTGCAGGCACCAGCATATTGCAATTGGAGTTTACAACAGCCAAAAAATAATAATACTTTCCCAGAGTCTTGGGTAGTCTCCCAAGTTGTGTACTGCTTGCAATTCTGACAAATCCCTCCTGATTTTGAGTTCAGAGCCTGGGCCTAAGCTCCAGATATACTTGATGGATCAGTAATAACAAGAATATATTTTAAGCTGAATGCAAATCTTAAAATAAAAAAAACAATATACAACAAATTGACCTTTTTAAAGCTCCAAGAAGATGATTTCTCTTTCTTTCATTTTCCTATTGGTACCAGGAGGGGAGTGAATGGCCTGTCTTGCATTCCAGATGCAATTGTATAGCAAAATTATTTGTGCAATGCATGAAAAGGGCAAGCTATCAGATGAGTGTGTGCATGTGTGAATGGGAGGGGGGCAAATTGGATTCTTCAAAGCAGGAGGAGTGGAATGGGGAAAAGAAAATAAGAAAAAAAGAGTATTAAGCACACCTTACCAAGGGGGGAGGGGAGAACAATGTCGGTTCAGTGTTTTATGCATAACCCTGATGGACAACAGTACAGCATTGGGTTTTATGTGTAGATTGATTTATCAGTATTATCGTCTAGTGTGAAAATACCACATGAATGTGTCTGCAGTACCTCCACAGTGGTTTGTTTGTTTAACTGTATTATCTACATAAACATCACAATGAGATACATGGGCAAGTGTGTAAGCTCACATGTTGTGGAAGCACATGCTCCAAGGCCATGTTATTCTGCCCTAACTGGTCTTCAGAATAATACCATCCATTCATACATCCATTTTACAAACTGCTTAATCCTGGTTAGGGTTGTGGTGGGAATACACAGGTCACCAATCCCTTGAGGGGCCCACACACCAATCACTCATTCATACCCTAAAGACAATTTAGACTGTCCAATTAACCTAAGTTGCATGTCTTTGGACTGTGGGAGGAAACCTGACGCAGACACGGGGAGAACATGCTGACACAGGGATTCAAACTCGGTATGTTCTTCCTGTGAGGCGACAGCATTATTCACTGCACCTCCGTGTCGCCCACAGTAGTAGAATACACCATACACACACGCACACACATACACTTCTGTAAAGATGCAGCAATTGTTTGGGCAGAACTGATACAAATATTAACAAGGGAGCCACCTAGTGGTGGCAGAATAGATGGCTTTTGGTGTGGAAGCCAAATACTGTATACAATTGGGTAGCTGTTTAAAAAAAAAATATATATATATATATATTATTATTTATTTATTTTTAAACCTATGCATTTTTGTTCCTTGGTTATAGATGAAAATATTTATATGAAATTTTAGGAGCTTGTTCATTCATGAAAAAAATATACCTGCAGGATGCTGCTACTAAACATGTTTTAGTATTTCGCATACGTATTTTCAAACGGACACTTTTCAATTAAAACACAGATTGAATACAATTACTTGAATAATTCCTGATTAAACTAAAAAATGCTTAACAACTCAGAAGACAGGGAGTAGGGATGTATACAGCTTGCCATTTAATTGAAATGTTTAAATTAAGAAATAAATTAACTTATGAAATCATCTTGATTGAATAAAAATGATGTTGGAAATTAATATATGCAACCATATTCTTTCTGCTTTAAATTCTAACTAAAATGTGAAGTGGTGTGGGGGTACTTAATAACTTAAATATCTCAGATTTGTCACCCTGGAAGTTAATTGGAACCAGAGAAGACAAGACCATTTGCATTTTCAGAGATTCAAAAACACCGCTTTCTCTCCAGTGATGGAGATTAATAATGTAGCAGTAACAATGCAGCATTTGTGCAAGGCCACCATTCATCTTGATATAATTAGAATAATTTTCAAAGGCATGGTTTCAAAATAATTTCTGAAATACATGGACAGTCCTGCTCAGTCCTCCTCAAATCAAACAGCAGTTATACAACCAGCACAATTATATCAGAACAACCCTTCTGAAGAGTTCCTCATTTGCTTTTCCTTCTCACGCAGATAAACTAAAATAACCAAAGCCCTTCCTTTACTGAAAAGACAGGATAAAAATATCACTAGACAAAAGGACACTGACTTTGTGTTGTGGTTTTGCATCGTTTGCCATAATCTCTCATATCTGTTTACTTTTCTTGTGTATGAAAACACTGAATTTGGCTGTGAAATACATGTTAGAGAGTGTTGGCAGATATTTGAAAAGGGGGAGAAATGAGTCTACAGGGAATTGTTCCAATGCCTTGCAAATATTTTTTTTCCCAACACATGAATTCATCTTAATTTATGTATGTTGTTTTTGTAGGAATTTGGGTGGAGTGGTGCAGCGACGACAACCAACATGGATTGAGGGAACTAGATTTGATCACAGTTAGTGTTTGTGTAATCTGCAGAGTACAGCAGGACTGTGTGAATACAGCTCTCTGCCAAAAAGAACGCCTCTGTTGGTGCAAGTGATACAGTGTAGATAGCAATGTTGCATTTAATGACTTTCATCCTTGAAGCCACAAGCTCATTACTTGCTCATTCTTAATTCTGTATAACTGTTTACTGCTGGTTTGCAGCTCTGTGCTTAAACTTTTACTCCTTCGTGCTGGCCATTCTCCACTATGGACACAATATGGTATAGCTATGGGAACTTCAATTCTGAATTTATATGTCTTATATTCCATAAATATAGCTGTAACATAAGCAGTATCATGACGTGTCATCAATTCTGAAATCCCTATAAAAGATAGATTTGTTTTTCATGAGAAAAATGACCAGATGCAACTTAATAATAATGCCGGATGCATTGCTTTTTGAGTCAGAATGAGGTCTTGACAGTAAAGATGGATGAAAACAGGCTTTCATTCCTGACATTACCTCGTTTCACCTCTGAGGTCTGAACTGAGACAGAAGTGAAGATGCATCTTTTTTGAAAAGCGGCACTCATTGCCATTTCATTCATTCCTAATTGTTTTACCCACAGTCCTTGTGGCGGAACCACTAGTGTGAATGCATTCTATTCATCCTCACATAGTGGAATCAGGCTGACGTGATGACCAGACTCTGTCATTCATCAGGATCTGTTTCTTTACCTGCCTACCACAGCAAAGATAAAAATGTTATCTCTAAGTCCCATTTAAACATTAAGTTCCGTAGGGATTTTCCTTCAATACTCCTTAACGACAGTGCCATGCATTTTCTTTACCCTGGGCCACGTAACTCATTAACCACAGACGGAACAGTCTAACTCATAGCTCTGAATGGATCTTGAAAGTTTAAGTTGAATGTAAACAAATGGGATGCAGTCCACCATTTTGCAAAGCACATGGTGCCATAATATTTCAGGTAGATTTGAGCCAAAGTGTCTTTGGCTCAATTCCTACCATGCATGGACAATTCTAGAATCAGTGAGGCTACAGTGTACTGCAAATTCATTACCTCCATATTCTGTTGATCCAGTGTTAAAAACAAAGAAGTCACAGCATGGAGGTGTTATCATTTTTACAGCAATGTTGAGGAATGGCTTTTTAAAGAGTGATTAGTCACCACCTGACAGCGAGGAAAGCAGTGAAGTGAGCAGGTTTTTTGGGGAGGGTGGACGGGAGGGTGTTGATAGATGAGCTGGCAGGTAGTTGGAGCTGAAGAAGAGATACAGTACAGCTGGGTACAGAGCTGTGGATAGCCTTACACTTCATAAATTACACTGAACGGGCACTTCTCAAGGACTGGAAGCCTTGCACTGTCACAGCATTCAGGGAGACAGCTCTGAGGACTGGTTTTATTTACAGGTCCTGTACAGTTCTTACGTGTATAAGTACGTTTACCAAATTAATCAAAAATACAAGTTTCAACTGCTCCTCTGCTCTGGTTTTTTTCTCTCAAAATTAATTAACAAGGCCTATTCTGTGTGTTCAGAAAAGCATATTTAATAAATATACTATGTAATGGACTATTCAGGAATTAACATAAAATTTTAAAAAAAATTAAGGTAATAATGACACTGTAAACATAAAAGACAAACCTTATATAATAAATACAATTCAATAAACTTTAAAAATGGATAAAATTATGATAAAAAGAAGAAAAACAATACAATCCATTATTATCATTAATGTAAGGTTATTTTATTAAAATAATGCAAATGATTTTTAAGAAATCATTTAAAATCACAAAAGTTTTCAAATACAAATTAAATGTGTTGTATTGTTACAATTATTTCAGCCAAACATCTCAATATATGTTCCAGTACACAGTACATAGATTACATTATTTCTGCCTGATGCTTATATCAGGAATTTAGGATATGAGATTATATCACTTACCCAACATGAACAGTCCGTGCACCAGTCACTCACCTAGTTGATCCTTGACAAAAACCCTTATCCACAATATTTGAACATAGGATTAAAATTCAGATTTCATTATTCATCTATGAAGATAATCATTAGATCATTTTGAATCATCAAAATAAAACACATGCAAATCGTTTGCTGGACTGACCTATTTTTACCCTTTTTTTTGTTGTCTCTGACACCTATTTCTGGTCTCAGGAGATGAGACACTGATCTTTCTTTATTACATTTAGAATATTACTCTCATTCATCTCAGGGATTAGTCTCTGTAAAGTGGGTTTTAATTAGAAAAGAGTACTATTTCCAGTGGCATTTAAAACAAATACCCTCTGCAATATTTCAATGATAAATCACTCAATATGTTAAACTTAATGAAAAATAATATGACCTCATAACCTTATATAGCCCTCAGCAACAACAATATTGTATTATCCCTATAAATAAATGATGTATCACTGTGCTGGCTGCAACATGCCTTACTGTATGAGGGCAGATGTTTTCAAAAACAGATCCCAAAACATAGCATGACCAAGGAAATGCTGCTAATGAATATCTTATAATAAATAATATATTATATGATGATATTTTTTGTTGGGATTTACAATATATGTTTAACAAAAAACTATGTTTTAAGTAGGGCTGCCGCAATCTGAATCGGCCGATATTCAGTATAAATATGAGATCGGGGAATTCCGATAATGCTTTCTAGTCGCCAATTGAAAACCGATCGATGACGCAAAAAACGTGAGCCAACTATCAGTGGAGTTGGTGTCATTGTCGCATGCTAAACTAATCTAAAACATGTCGGCGGTGTGGAACTATTACAAAGTGTCTGAGACAGATGCAACAAATGCCATCTGCAATGTATGCCAGGATAAAATACCTTGTGGCGGAAGCAAGATAAAAAGTTTCAACACAACTAATTTAATAAGGCACTTGAAGTCGCATCACCCAGCGGAGCACGGCGAGTTCGTTAAGTTGAACGCGGAGAGTGAAAAGAAAAAGGCCTAAACGGCCGCTAACGCAAACCACTTTAGAGAGCACCCGCGCGTATAACCATGATAGTCAGAAGGCTAAGGCGATCACGAGAAAAGTAATGGAATTCATAGGGCTGGATGACCAGCCATTCAGTGTGGCCGAAGACATCAGATTCCGACGACTACTCTCTCACATTGAGCCCCGCTACACTCTTTAGTTTGTAATAATGCAACTGCAAGCCAATGTTCCGAGACATATTGCCTTTTATTTCTTAGGCTATTTGAATACACCGTTTAGCCTATTGAATCGGCTAATTGTTTTTTTCAGCCTGTTAATAAATATGTGTTAATTCACAATTCGTTTTAACTTCTTCAATTCATATTTCTTTAGGCTAGGCCTACTTGTTAATTAAAAACACAAATCTTCATGGACAACGTCACAGTCCGTCACGTCCGCTACTTCCCCTCATTTCATTCTCTGCTTATTTAATGCATCAATTGATCGAATGCCATGTGCGTTTGTTTACACAATGGTCGTCTACTATGGAGGTAGATTTCTATCAGAAATAAACAAGCACAAAAGTATAATCCACAATTGTATTTACCATCCACACACACACACCTCTCAATTTGTGTTTGTAGATATAATCCACAATTGTATTTACCATCCACACACAAACACCTCTCAACTTGTGTTTCGTTTTAGATGAATGCAAAAATGATATTCACAAATGCAAATAACATTTACAGATATGTTTCCAATGTTCACATGTACAAATCAAAAAGCTTGGCTTGTGAACTGGCGAATCTACATTTGCCGATCGAAGGACACGCTTGATCTGCTTGGATTTACGGACAGAATTCTGAGACAAATATTCCGCTGTTTTTCACCGTGTCGATTCACACACGCTTAACTTGCGATTCGTAAGCAAAACTTCTTCTTCGGTGCTATATAACACGTCGGTGTGTGTGTTCGGCTCAATTGCGCCACTTTTAGAACAAGTGGCCAAAATTGCACATTATCTTTAAGAAGTGGATTCATGGTAAATTTAATTAAACCAACCGAGTTTTGAGTTTATTTAGGTTGTAAAGTTAACCCCACGCTTGTGAATATAATTTTTGCATTCATCCAAATTATGATTTACGAAACACACGTTGAGAGGTGTGTGTGTGTGTGTGGATGGTAAATACAATTGTGGATTATACTTTTGTGCTTGTTTCTTTTTTATAGAAATCTACCTCCATATAAATCTGCCGCCAGCCCGCCACAATTTAACAGCCCTCACACTGAAGCTGGATGCCGAAGACCTGTGGCAGACTCAGAATTTTTTTTTATGGATTAGATCAGAGACAATTTTATGTAGTAGAGTGGAGGGCCGGATTCAAGAAGCCTAAAAGCGGATGGCCAGTGTATGAGTCGGCAGTACACAAAATGGCAGGTAAAGTGAAATTGCCTCAACTCTTTTACATGATAATACATTAGCAATGTAATGTAATGTTTTCTGTTCTGCTTACTTACATTTTAATATAGCATTAGCTATAGCTAGTTGAAACTTCTTTAATCTAAATAGCTACGCTAATTATGGCACTAACTTAGTTCTAGCTCCTCCTAGCTAATGTACGTTACGTTAGTAAGTTAACCTTAAAGATCTAACGTTAGTGCTGCATAATGAGAAAAAAGGCACCGTCATTATTATTGTAATTTTTTTGTATTTAAGAGATCATTTAAAACTGATGTTTGAGGCTAATATTAACACTTAATTATGTGTTACTTTATGTGTCCCACAGAGCAGTCAACCCTTGAAACCATACTAAAGCAAAAGCTGTACAGTGTTAACGTTACCAACGTTACAGAAATTTCTGCAAAAAGAGTCAGCAAGCCTAACCCTAAATTTGTGGAGGAGGAAAATGAAGAAGCTACACCAAACAAGGTTAACGTTAGTTACATCAACTTTTTATTCAGATTAACATATTATTTATTCAATAAATCTGTATTTATATAGCACATTTCATACAGGTGTTAGTGCATGGTCTTGTGAATGCTTGCGTAATGGAATTTAATTAGTCTATTAATTTGTTGTTCTTTTTTTTTTTTTTAGAGGCAAGTCAGCATGGGTGCCGACTCCAATAAGGACCTTTTAGATAAGATCAAAAAAGCACGCTTGGCACCCCAAAATTCTATGGATACGCACCCTGCTGCTCCAGATTCTACATTGCAAGAGCTCAAGGCTGAGAATGTGAACAAACTGAAAACAACTGTTGTCCATTGTACGTGTTTCAAAATGAACTGTATGTATGATCATGCATAACACAAAAATGTATCAATTTTAGTTCATAATCACTCTGTTTTTGCCATCTCTAGAAATACAAAAAATTCTCAGCATAATGGAGCGTCTCGAGAAATGGCTGCAGACAAGCAGGGCCCACAGCCAGAGGTGGGATCACCCTCCACCACACAGGAAAATGTGAGTATGGTTTTCAATTGAAATTTCACTATTTTATATAATTTTAGTAGGTTATTTTGTGCATCAGGGCAGTCGAATAGAGTTTTCCACAGGTTTAAAGCTTGATATCAACATGATCTTGATATCAGACTTAAAAAAGTTTATATTAGAGATTTTGTAAGCAGCACATTCTCCTAAGCTGGAAGTAAAAGTATATGGACACCTGCTCATCCAACATCTCATTCCAATATCATGGGCATTAATATGGATTTGGTCCCCATGTGCTGCTATAACAGCCTCCACTCTCCTGGGAAGGCTTTCCACTAGATGTTGGAACATTGCTGTGTGGATTTGTTTCCATTCAGTCAGAAGAACATTACTGAGATCGGGCACTGATGTGGGGCTATTAGGCCTGGCTCGCAGTCGACTTTCCAATTGATCTCAATGGTGTTTGATGGGGTTAGATTGGTTGAATTTACAAATATCTAATAAGTTATGAGTCCATAAGGATTATCAAGTTTGTTGGATCAAATAATCTGGAAGACTAATATATATGGAGGCATGAAGCATTCCTCATAGTATGTCACACACAAAAAATGTAATCCCTGACAAAAACAGAAAAATCCCCACTTCCCTCACTTCTGAGGTTTTCATGCTCTGAAGGTTTAAGTAAATCACAGTTAAGGATCCTTAAAGATTTTTCTTCTGTAAGTATTAATAATTTGCTTTGTCCTCAGTATTGGCTTGCCATTTGTTTCTTTGAGGTGAAACCAGCCCTATGTTTTCTGATTGTGTCATATTTTTTGTTGTTTTTGTTACTTATTTGCTTATTTAGTGCTATTCATTTTGTTATGTGACTGTGTAAGACCAGTGATGCATATGTTTTCTAGAACTGATCAACTCAATATGAGTAGAAAAGCTTGGGTCTGTACTCACTACCAGAATATAACTCCTGTGACCTTTCTGAAGAAAGCAAAAACAAAAGAAACTCTGCAGGCCAGCATGTGGAATTTTGTGTAATTTGCTGCATTGACAGCATTAATGAAGTTTTAATAAATGAGCCCACACAGTGTCCAGGGGCAGTGACAGAGCCTGATAAAACATGCATTAATACATATCAGGGCCTTGGCCACAGTTCCGTATTGGCAGCTCAGGCCTTCATGTCCATTACACTCCCCTGATAATAATTAATCTTATATTCAGAAGTGTTTAGTTGGCCTTTCTTCCATAGCAGAAGCAAATACACACTGCAGAGACTGCTTAATGACCTCCTATTGAATAACCATTGATCCAACTGTTCCATAATGGGCCAAAGTGTCCCTGGTGAATGTGATTGATAGTACACAGACCTAGTCCAAAACAAAAGATCTACATTCTTAATAGATAACCTCAGTCTGTACAAGGACTTATGCTTATGAATACCAAGTAAGTTCAAATTACCTGGAGGGGGTGCATTTTTCAATTTCTATTTTGTCATTCAACAGTGTTAATAAAATCGATGTTGATGTGTGATGGATGCATTATATAGATTTTATATCATAGGTACTCTTTCAATTTACTGTGTAGTGAAATATAATTTTTTCTAATTGAGGAATGATAGTCTGTAATTAATTTGATGCATTTGAATATTTTGATGCATTTTTTATATTTCATCAATATCCCAAGGGCTTGTGTAATAAACAAATCATTTGAAATGTTAATTTATGTTTAATCTTAATGGTGGTACATACAGACGGGTGACAAATTAAAGGAAAAACCAACATAAAGTGTCTTAGTGAGGTGTTGGGCCACCACAAGCCGCCAGAACAGCTTCAGTGCGCCTTGGCATAGATTCTACAAGTCTCTGGAACTCTACTAGAGGGCTGGAACACCATTCTTCCAAAATATATTCCCGTAGGTGTTCAATTGGGTTGAGATCTGGTTACTGCGAAGGCCATAGCATATGATTCACATAATTTTTATCAAACCATCAAACTCATCAAACCATTCAGTGACCCCTCGTGCCCTTTGGATGGGGGCGTTGTCATCCTGGATCATCTCCCGTCAGGATTCAAATGATTCATCATAGGATAAAGGTGATCACTCAGAATAACTTTGTACTGATTTGCAGTGACCCTTCTCCCTAATGGGACAAGTGGACCCAAACCATGCCAGGAAAATGCCACCCACAGCATAACAGTCACCGGACCCCCTCACTGTAGGGGTTTTTTCTTTTATCAACACTGTTGAATGACAATTTGAGCCATGACATTAATAATGTTACAAAATACTAGTACTATTTGAAATAACTGTTAATTAACAGTTGAATAACTTTTAATTCAATTTTTACATGTGATTGCAAAGCCCCATTTTCAGAAGCCAGCGTACGAGCAACACACTGTGTTATCTCATCCTGAAGTAATCATGCTGATGTGCTAATTTGGTACAAAAGAAACTATTCCCATGATATGAAGTGCAGCTGAAAACAATTGTGCCCGTTTAATGAAGCTACAAAATGTATTTTTTGTGAGTATCTAAAGTAGAAATAGAAAATATTATGAAATAGAAATATTAGTTTGTAACATTATCAATGTCTTGACTCTATTTTTCATCAATTTAATGCTACCTTGGTAAATAAAAGTATCAATTTCTTTCAAAAACATAAAAATGTGTCAAACTTTTGAACGGTAGTGTATACCACAAAACAAATATAATTTATATACCAGAAAACTAACAAACTGGCATTTTGTTATCTGCTGTAGCCAGCCTTTGGGTAGGATGCTATGTGTGATAATAACCTACTTGAGCACACACAATGTAGGCTAAATATCTTGCATAATTGGGGAATTCAGGCATATGCATCATCATTATTGCCAAAGCCATCAGCCATCTTTCAGTCTCTGTGGACATGAGGACGATGATGTCACCCAGAAATGTGAAAAGACTTCCACAGCAGGATGCATCAATGTATCCTTCACCAGGAGGAGACGAGGAGCCAAGTTTGAAGCCGCTTATCGTACATAATATAGGCCATAGGCTTAGTATCTTCCTGGGCTATACTTGTCATTTAAGGCATGGAAAATTCCCATTCCAATTTACTGTGCGCTGATATGTGCTAGATGAATGTAAAATTCCCCTTGGAGTCATTATGAATGGGAACATTAAAAAAATTATGTTATGTTTTATTTCGGTACAAGAGTGAATAGGCTACATATTTAGGTGTGTATAACAGTGAGATATCAATGTTTTCATCTTAAACCATCAAAAGGGACAAATGTATATGCTTGATAATGGACAAAACAAATTTGATTAATTTTATTGATTTATTGATTGATGATGTTATAGGGACAGATATAGAGACATAGACACGTTGAAAAACAACACTCTGATGCCCTGTATCAAAACAAGAGTAGCTTACGCTAAGTTTCAATGTTCGTCCCTAATTGGGTTTTAAGTAGGTGAACGTACACACAGATGTTAACAAGACAATACAAGTTCAATAAAAGAGACCAATTTTACAATACCGATTAAAAACAAGACAGGGTTGAGAAAAAATAAATAAATAAATAACAGTAATAGAAATACATAGAGCTTACATATGATAGCATGTCTGCTTGTTTTTTAGTGACTGCTTGATCTTAATTTTTAAATGAGCAATGTTCTGCTCTTGTTTAATATCTATAGGCAGAGAATTCCAGACAGTAGCTCCTTTGGTACTAAAAACTGTCTGGCCAAATGGGGTTCAGCGAAATGCGAAAGACCAACTACTGCCCCTCTGGTTGACATACCAACACCTTGCAGAGATATAACTAGGTTGCAAAGTGAGGTGGGAGCCAGGCCATGTATACATTTGAAAAAGCTTGACAAAGTTATCAAAACTTAGGACGTTATGTTCCTTTAAAATGTGGCAATGATGAAATCTTGACTGTTTTCGGCCCAGTATTTTTTAAAGCACGGTTGTAAAGCAGTTCCATTGATTTTGTCAATGTAGGGTTGGCCTGGGGCAAAATAGTTAAGCAATAGTCCATGTGTGAAAAGATCATAGAATGAATGAATAACTTGGTAAAGTCAAAAGGTAAACAATCTCTGATGAGTCTGAAAGAGTGTAGGTTGGCTTTGACTGTCCTACTTTCAAATTTCAAATGAGAGACTAGGATAAGCCCTAAATATTTGTCTTACATGTTTAACTAGTGCTCCTTTAATCTGTACCTTGAGTACATCTGCGGTGGGCCACTTTCTTATGGAAAAGCAGATGGAACAGGTTTTTTACATTTAGAGTCAGACAGGAGTTGTCAAGCTACTGTTTCTAAGTGTTCTCTTAATTGGGCTGTAAGTGAATCAGTTGTCTTTCCAGAAGCAAAAATAACAGTGTCATCTGCATACATTTGAATACCGGCTCCCGGACATGATTCAGGCAGATCATTTATATATAAACTAAAGAGAAGTGGTTCTAATGCTAATCCCTGTGGTATTCCAGTTTGAGTTTTCCTGAATGATGATTTGACATTGTTTATGATGACACATTGTTCTCGATTATGTAGGTATGATTCAAACCACACGGTGGTTTTGTTAGAAAAATTGTATTTGGAAAGTTTTGAAAGTCAAATATTATGGTTTACGGTATCAAATGCTTTTTTATGACGTGTATTGGATATAGTTTTGGACTTATAGATATCTACCCCCCCCCCCCCCAAACTGATGAAAAAATAGTAATCCCACTTGAAAACTATGCAAAAGTGAGTTTTATGATCCAAAACAGTAGATTTGTAGTTAAATATATAATTATTTTATGATTTAGAGCAGTGCACAATTTAGCCATTTGGATAGATTTGGAGACACTAATGGACAACAGGGTACACTGCCTATATTTTGCGTCATAGATCTTATGGTAGTTCTGCATATCACCGTCAGATTTTGCACACTTGTGGACGTGGAGTTAATGATCCAGGAGATGTATAGATTTACCTGTTTCACATACACTCCTCAAAAAAAGTTCGGAAACGTTATTTCGGTCGATTATTCCTCCCCTTTAATAATACCAATTGGTATTGTATTTTATATCGTTGGAAAGCCTGATTAGTCACCTTTACAACGAGGTACAACTTGTAAGGATCGTGCATTCGTGGAATGAGCAACACAGCTAACCGTGTGGGTAGCGGCCCAAAAAAATGTGCCAAAATCCCCTGCAATATTCTTCTGTTGGTATTCACTCTCGTTTTGAGTTGCTTGGTGGACTGGATGATTGCACTCTCCCACAGTAATAAGGAAAAAACAACACATATTGGCCATTTTTACACTTTATTCATTTTACACTGTCAGGGACCTCAGTAGCGTGTGGAAGATCCATACGCAGCCACAACAGCTTGGCACCTCCTCCTCATGCTGGTCACCAGCCTGGTCACACACACCTGTGACTGGCATACACCTGCCAGCACTTGAAGCTCAAAACGAGAGTGAATACCAACAGAAGAATATTGCAGGGGATTTTGGCACATTTTTTTGGGCCGCTACCCACACGGTTAGCTGTGTTGCTCATTCCACGAATGCATGATCCTTACAAGTTGTACCTCGTTGTAAAGGTGACTAATCAGGCTTTCCAACGATATAAAATACAATACCAATTGGTATTATTAAAGGGGAGGAATAATCGACCGAAATAACGTTTCCAAACTTTTTTTGAGGAGTATATGTAGCTCTGAGTATTTCATCGCAAACTAAAGAAAAATAATTGTTTTCATTTTTCCAAAGTTTCTTTGCATTTGTGGCACTTGATTTTGACTTAAATTATGAAAATAAAGAAATCTAAGTTTGTATTGTAAATGGTACAACAGTCTTGTTTCATTTAAGCCATTTACCAAGTTACTGTGATGCTCACACCTAGAGTTATAAAGCCTTAAACAGAGCACCCCCTAAATAGATGAGAATTTACCAAATCTTCCATCTCCGCGAAGGGGTTAATTACATAGCTGATTCTTGTACCCCTTTCAAACCCAGGATTGACATGGTTTTAACCCATTCACACCACACTATGGTCACGGGTAAGTACAGAGTCCTCGCCGTTCACAGGAGACCCGGGTCCGCACGTTTACTTCTGTACATGTTCAGTTTTTAACTAGTTTGGTAGCCAGCTGCCTAGCGGATACAATGAAGTTTGCCATTATGCTAGCTTTAACCATTAATGCAACCGGGAAATATTTTAAAACGCACTTGACCTACACGTTGCAGCTCTATACACAAGTTGTGTAGTCTAACTGGCAAAAAATAATACCTGAATAAGTTGATAATGAGTTGATTTTTAATGAGACACTGCTATTAGTTGCTCATCACATGTAGCTTAAATGGAATTAAAATTATTAAAAGCCCACAGCAAAAACGCCGGTGTAAGTCTAATACTGCTGGTGTACATTTAACACTCGAGTGTTTATATGAGATCATGCTCTCATATAAACACCCTAGGGCAGGGATTGTCAATTAAATTTGGCCACGGGCCAAATTAGCGTTATGGTTGCACTCAAAGGGCCGGTTGTATCTTTCGCGGACCACGATTGTAATTGTTGACGGGGGGGGGGGGGTGCAATCAATAATGTTTGTTGACGGGGGGGGACGGGGGGGGGGGGGTGCAATCAATAATGTTTGTTGACGGGGGGGGGGGGGTGCCATCAAAAATTTGCAATCGCCTTTTTAAAAACTTCGTTTTTTTAACGTATGTACCGCGGGCATTTTTTTTTTTTTTTTTTTTTAAAGAATATATTTTTTTTTTTCAAAACTCAAAATTATCTGGCGGGCCGGATGGGAAGCTTTGGCGGGCCGGATGTGGCCCGCGGGCCGCCTATTGGTAACCACTGCCCTAGGGCATAGGTGTCAAACTCCCGGCCCGCGGACCAAATCCGGCCCGCCACGTCATTTTTTGTGGCCCGCGAGAACCTAACTATCTGACGCAGAATCCGGCCCGCCACGTCATTTTATGCGGCCCGCGAGAACTTAAGTATCTGACGCGTGTATCTACGTGGCTGGTTAATGGGGATTTACGTTTACGATATAACAGACAAACGCAGACGCGGACGCACACACAAGTTTGTAAAAAAAATAAAAAAGGCGATTGCAAGAAAATTCTTGATTGCACCCCACCCCCCCCGTCAACAATTACAATCGAGGTCCGCGAAAATCCCAGGTATGGTTATATTTATAATTTTACAGTTACAACCGGCCCTTTGAGGGCAACCATAATGCTGATGTGGCCCGGGGTGAAAATGAGTTTGACACCACTGCCCTAGGGTGTTAAATGTACACCACCATTTTTGCTGTGCCGGTTAAAATTATTCAATCAGGAAATAGCCTCCATATAATGATTTATTTAATGCCATATGAAAATAATTACGCATTACCAGTCATGTTGTATGAAAGACCTTATTTAACCTTTTTCAAATTTTTCTAAGAATCGCCAATCTAGCTTTATTAGCCTAGAAAACCTAGCAAAACGGCGCACCCAGGCATGAGACAATCTTTGATGCCTCCAGTGTAAGTGGAAAAAGATGCTGGCAGTGGCAAGTTGCTGTCACCTTCTGAAAGGTTGTTTCTCCTGACTTATTTTTCCATTGAGTTCAACTGAAAAATTTGTCAGGAGAAACAACCTTTAAAGTGATCCATCCATATCTACTGCATATCTGGCAGCAGAGTGATGGTTTGACGCTCGTTTGATACCTCAGACCCTTGATGACTCATAGCCATTTAGCCATACTATTCCCATGTAATTTACAGCTTAATCTAGTCCCACCCCCCAATTCCCGTAGAAGTCCATTCAAATACAGAGAGGTTATAGTATCGCTTGTAAGAGTACCTGAAAATAAGATATCACAAGTCTTTACACCCAGTCATGATAGCATCACCTGTTTACCTGTGGAATGTTCCAAACAAGTGTTTTTTGAACTTCCCAGTCTTTTTTGGAACGTCTTGCAGGCATCAAATTCAGAATTAGTGTTGATAAGGTAAAACATTAAATATATTTTCTTTGTACTGTTTTCAATTAAATATATGTAAAAGAGAATTTATAAATCACTGTTTTCTGCTTTTATGTGCATTTTACACACTTGGAATTGGGGTTTGTAATAATACTCAATCATAAGAAGAATGGCAACAAAAGTTCTAATGCAAAGGTTTTATAAATGTAAATAGGGCAATTAGCCTACATTTTGCCCCACAAGATCAGTGCTTTTCCGATTTCAGCAAAACTTAGCATAGAAAAAGAACGAACATAGCACATTCAGCCACACATGTTCTCAAGTAAATATCATCGGAGCAGGATAAGGAAACACTAGAATCAATTAGATTTCTAAATACAACTTTTGTTAGGCCCACTGCCCATTATAGGCTACTAATGTTTAAGTCAAAAAATAAGATTTATAGCCAAGTCCAGTGGTTCTCAAACTCGATCTTGGGGACCCTCTGTGCATGTTGGTTTTCGTTCCAACCACAATTGCAATCCCACAATTTTAACATGCTGGGATTTATTTTAATTAGGTGCTTTTCATGTTTAGTACAGTACTTCACTCTATATTGTCCATCTCACTGAAACTGCACTATAGCTACGTCATGGCCTAGCAGTTAACATCATAGACTGGAGACTGATGTTTGAAACCCACCTCCGCAAAAATGTATTTCTAGTTTTTTTTAAATTTGCGACAACAGGGATGTGTACATTATGTTTGTCACACTTAAAAGGATATTTCACCTTCGTGTGACAGAAGTAATTTTGTGCAACCTACCCCATTATATTTGCATAGCATGAATACTAGCAACAACAGCTGTCCCTGCTGACCGTTAACGGCATCCCCGGTAGTCCCGGTTGTCAGGCTCCCCGTTCACTCCCATTCATTTTCGTGACCTCACCAAAATTAATTGTTTAAAAGCACACACTAACTATGGCAGATAATACATTGATAAAAGAGAACACAAACAAAATGTTTGTTTTGAGCTTATAAGATAAGTTTGTCACATTTAAATTATCAATAATAGTGGAACTATTTTCAGATATGCTACTGCGTAGAAATACAACAAGCCTTAGTTTGATTTTTAGTTGGTAAATTGACGTGAACTTTATCGTACGCAAGGATTCTTCACTGAGTTAAAGGTAATAAAATGTTGAAAATACATTAAATATCAAAACAAACACATACCTTCATTTTTCACCGTCATGTTCTCTTTTATCAATGTATTATCTACCGTAGTTAGTGTGTGATTTAAAACAATTCATTTTGGTGAGGTCCCGAAAATGAATGCGAGTGAATGGGGAGCCTGACTACCGCATGTTAACGGTCAGCATGGACAGCTGACATTGCTAGTATTCACGCTATGCAAATATAATGGGGTAAGCGCCACAAACTTACTTATTATTATTTTTTTTTATTATTTTTTTATTTGTTCCTTTCATGAAAGTGGACAACATTATTTGTACAAAAATGCACACTACATTTTCAAATCAACACCTCCATGATTGGAAAGGAGCAGCAAGAAGAAAACATTTCTTATATTTATCTGCCCCCTACTTGAACAATTAAAAAAGAGAAGAAAGATGGTCTGACTTCACATAGTTGATTTTCAATAGCCTACACCAACAACACTTTGATTATAACAACAACAAAACAAACAAACAAAACAAAAACAAAACAAACAAAAAAAAATAACCCATACAAGTACAAATTTACAAGCTCAAAACAATTGATCATTAACATCCAATTTTAAATTCGAGTGCATATTGTCAATTTTTTTTTTTAGATTTGTACATTTTTTTAAATCGATGAATATCTGTACAACCTTTTAAATCCTGTAGTTGGGAATTCCATATTTTTACACCAACAACCGAAATACACATTTGTTTCAAAGTAGTCCGAGCAACTTGGTGCTTAAAATCAAATCTTCTTCTATGATTCTCATCTTCTGAAGTAAACACAAATAGCTTTTGCAGGTTTTCTGGTAAAACTCTGTTTTTGGCTTTGAACATAATTAACAATGTCTGGAGTTCTATTATCTCTGTAAGTTTCAATAACCCTGATTTAATAAATAAACTATTGGTATGTTCTCTAAATTTAACTTTGTGGACAATTCGAATTGCTCTTTTCTGCAATAAGAACAAAGGCATTATATTGCTCATATATGTATTACCCCACACTTCTGCACAATAACTCAAGTAAGGCAGTATCAGTGAACAGTACAACATTCTCATTGTTTTGCAATCTAAAACATACTTGGCTTTGTTCAAAATAAAAATATTCTTTGACAGCTTTTTTTTAACATATGATACATGTGATTTCCATGTCAAATTTTCATCCATTGTGATTCCCAAAAACCTAAACTCTGATACCTTCTCAATATTAACTCCATCAATGGATAATAAGACTTCTTCTTTACTTCTTTTAGCAAAAACCATATACTTAGTTTTTAACAGATTTAACGATAACTTATTTACATCAAACCAAATTTTGAGTTTCACCATTTCACTTTCAATATTTCCAGATAATGTTTTTAAATTATCTCCTGAACAGAAGAAATTTGTGTCATCTGCAAACAAAACGAACCGTAACAATTTAGAAACTTCACAAACGTCATTAATATATAAAATAAAAAGTTTCGGCCCCAAAACCGAACCTTGTGGGACCCCACATTCAATCTTCAAACATTCAGATGTATTACCAGCAAAATGCACATATTGTTGTCTATTATGTAAATAGCTAGTTAACCAATTTAGAACAACTCCTCTCACACCATATGTATTCAACTTAGCAATTAAAATCGAGTGATCTATTGTGTCGAATGCCTTCTTTAGGTCAATGAATACCCCTATTGTATATTTCCTTCTGTCAATAGCTGTTATGATTTCTTCTATTATTTCCATTATTGCCAGAGCAGTAGACCGATTTGTCCGAAAACCATATTGACTCTCACTTAATATCTTATTTTTTTCAATAAAGTTATCTAGTTTTTGAACAAACAACTTTTCTAGCACTTTTGAAAATTGGGGAAGTAATGATACCGGTCTGTAATTGTTAAAGCTATGTTTATCTCCTGCCTTGAAAAATGGAATGACCTTTGCTGTTTTCATCCTATCTGGAAAAACACCTGTTTTAAATGAAAGATTATAAACATAACATAGTGGTTAGTGTCGCACGAAGGTGAAATATCCCTTCAACATGAAAACCTCAGACAGATCTTCTCACTGTTAACGTTCGTCTTTCACCAAAATCTGGTGTAGCCGCTTAGCCACATTTTACATAGGCTATAACTGGCTGGTTAGCCTATAGGCTGCCTGCCATTTCATTTAGCTCTGTTCAATTAAAATGAAAAATGTAACTATTTAAGTGTCACTGGCTAGCCAGCACTGCCATATACGGGATCAATGATAATCATTCACTTTAGCTGGATGGCTAATATAGCTGTGTGTGTTTGTTTTTGCAACAACGTAGCCGGCTACACGCATTATCAACCATAGGCTACTTCTGGCTTTCTTTAAGCTACAATGTAGGCCTATATGTGTTTGCATGTATAATGCACGTCTCCCTATAGATTTCATTATCTTATGCTTCATTAATTTCTTTGTGTAATCATTCAATAACTAAATTGGATGAATGATCTATTATATACATAATATTTGTTTAGGTGGTGGTGTTTATTCAATTTTCTTAGAGGTTAAATACATAGTTAATCTACAAACAGATATTTTAAAGCGCATTCGTGGGCTATCGTTAGGAGAGGTGTTCTGCTTACGTGAATGTCTGATTAGTAGCCTAGTAAAACTGTTCATATACAGTTAAAATGAAAAATTAATCTACTTAAATTTAGCTGGCTAGCCAGCACTGCCATATGCAGAATGCAGCATCAATGATAATCCTTCACAGTAGCTACACGGCTAGCACAAGTCATAGGCTACATTAATATACCTTTAACTGTAATAATGATTACATTTAGCCTACTATGCCACACAAGCACATGGCCTATGCCAGTAATTTGTTACATGCATGGTCAGAGCATACTGTAGCTACTGCAAGATACATGCTCGACAATTTCACCATTCATGGCCATTTCAGGAAGTGTTCATAACTTTTCCTTATGCAATATTGATACTCAAGGAAAAGTCTATAAAAGCATATGGATTTTATGACAACAGATTTATAGATTTTAAAGTGACAACGACTGCTGTTATTAACGTTGCTTTAACTAGCCTACTTGCAAACGTGAAGTTTTCTGTTAGCTGTTAGTTTTCTGTTATATGTAGTGCTTTATAGGCTCTGTGTGAGTGACTAGGCTACGTCTACTATGTATGCAACCCTTTACAATAGGTACCATCCTGCATTTAAAATGACTGAAAACACTAATTTCTTTGTAGTTCATGGTAAAGGACAGAATCCACGACTGAATCCAACTTTGTGCTAGAATGCATGTGTGTCTGCATGCATTCTGTATGCATGTCTCTCTCTCGATGTCATCTTTATAAGCATATATCAGTTAGAAAACACACTACAAAAAGAAATTATATCTTTTTAAAAGTATTGATATCAAAATGTGGCCATTTGTGGTATTGCCTATCGTAGCTCACACTAATTAAAACTAGCTATATTCCAAAGCAATGCTACCCAATACTCTTTTAGGTCTCAAAGAGAGGTCTAGTTTTTGCAAGTTGGAATTAATGACAGACAGTGCTTTCTTGGCTGGCTATGTGTGAGTAACCTTTTTTTTCTCCGTTGAAAATGTATTTTGTTGAGAAACATTTTTACAGAATAAGAACACCTATAACCAAGAGTCACAGTTATTGGCCACTATTGTGTGATGCTGTTTTGCAAGTATAGATATATATATATTTGTGCAAAGAAGAGGTGTCGGAAATAGTGGGCCAAGGGCCCCTGCAGTTTTGAGACCATTCGTGCTGGGAAGGGTGCTCTATAAATAAAATTTTACTTACTTACTTACTTACATTCCCAATTTTTTATCATCCACAATTCTTGTCTATCACTGAGGGAAATTGTTGAGCTAAGAGAATTGCTTACAGTTGGATTAACGAATCACATGAAAGTAGACTTCCTCTCATAAAGTAAATCTGCTCTACTTGAGACTACCATATGTAAAACTTAATAAATAGGCTCGTCAGCTTGCTGGATTGCCCACTAAACTAGCTACCTGGATTGACTGGTTTGTTTGTGACTCTGAGGTGTACATTATGGAGGTACTACTTACAAATACATCTACTTAGTATTTACCAATATAATTCACCAAATAATTTGCTTGCTCAGACGTTGGCAATAAGATTTGAGATTTGGCAAGAGACGGGGTGTGGGAGCATTTCTTTATACTAAAATACTTTTAAGAAGTACTAGAAGGTTTAACTACTTTATATGTATTTGACCACTTCAATATCATAATCAATGTACTTTAAATGCATTGTATATTATTTAAATGCTGCTGCTTCATATAGGCCAACACAAGTGGAATCTACAGAGAATTTACATAGCCTGTTAAATTCACCACTGTCTTTTTGAGAAACAGGAACAGCCAAGCATTGTAGTAGGTATTGAAGAAGGAATTTAATATAATGGATTGGGGGATGAATGTACATTACGTTTTTATTGCAACAAGACATACAGTACTACCCTGTAGTTTACAGCCTCCAATTCCAAAGAAAATTGGATCTCTATGAGATAAAATGACCAATACCAAGGAGATTTCCCAGGGTGCCACTTGCAGGATTAAGGGTCTCTGCAGTGTTGAGATGCCAAAGCTTCTCCAGAAAATTTTGCCAGAATTTTTATTACAGCCTTTTAATGAACACTTGAATCGTTAAATGTGATCTCAGAACCATGAGATCTGAGATCAAATCATTCTTCCTGCCTGTGTCTTTCAGTGTTAGATATGTGATGTAAGTAATTGAATGAATCGTAATGGTTTAAGATAAAATGCTACTTTTTTTCTGCAACAGAGCTGAGACTCATGAATTAAGATCACTGTTCTACTGATGCTCCTGCAGTGTGGAGAATCCGCTATGCTCCACCAGGTACGGGCTGACAGCTGTGGAAATCAGACCAGATTGTTCTCCGAGAATCAGCCCTGGAACAATCAGAACATCTATACAACGGCATAAGACACGTAGAAACACAGGGGCTGACACAATGGCTGTCTACCAGGATAAACAAACTAGCACACATTCATTGCAAAGCTTTCTGCTGGGATTTATGTGCATATTGACCAGCAAAGGACAAAATGGCAGAAATTGTCTGAATAAAATAATGCATCTGTAACCATGATAGATTTATTTTGTTTTTCAGAAAACACCAATTCCATTAAGTGAAATAAAAGGTTAGAAAAATACTAATGGTATTGCTGCCTGGAAAGATAATTTCTGCCTGTATAACCTTTATGACGTCAATGTTTTAGCGACAATGGTTCCTTATTTTGTAACATGACACAAAACAGGCTTAATAAAAATGACAATACGTATATTCTTTATGTTCCATGGAAATCCACAGTAATGGTAAATCCAAAATAATGGTCAAGTCGGGATCCTTATCCATTGTGTTTGAGTTTCTGTTACTTTATGTCAGTAATACTTAGAGTAATTCTGACACTTGGAAAGCAAACTCCCAAGGGGTACCTTACAGAAGAGCCCACGATTATGCCTGTAGTCAAAGGGTTTCAAGAACAGTAACCATTTAATTTTAAAGGCTTGTGTACAAAAAAGGTGGTGCTAGAGAAGGGGTTAAATAGATGTAATTCAGGTCACTTATGGGTCAAACTTCTAACCATTTATCAAATCAAAGATTTTCAATTAGTTAAATACAATTTTGTCACTGGCAATGCTTGCACTTGATGTGGCATTGACATTAAGATAATATTTATATATCTCTCTGAAATCACACTCCAATTCTACTCAGTGAGAAATTCTACACACCATTGAATATTACATGTCATGGATTCTGAGAATGTAGATGCCAATCATGAATATCCATCCCATGATGCTGTGTTGAGCTCATGTTGGGAAGAAAGGGTAGCCAGTCCATCATGGACATGGCTGTGGATTGTCATCCAATGTGACAAAGCAAGGTGCAATGTGTCATGGGTTTGGAGCCTGCTGTTATCTCACTGGCGGTCGTTGCGACACATGGCCTCTGGAAGTCTCTCGTCATTTTTTTTTTCCCTCTAGGGACCATTTAGTTTTAATGGTCTCAGCTGCGTTTCTCTATTTAAGCAGCCTACTACCACTCTGCCAACCTACGCTCTAGCCGGTAATTTCAGTATAGGAACTCTTTAGTGTTGACAACAGATCTTTTCCACCTTTTTTCACGAAAAGATTAATTGCTATAAATATAGCCTTAAAGGATTATTTTCTAAGTCCTATAATCCTTTACTCAGCGGTTTCTTGCTTTGGTTTTTTCCAGTCCTCGTTTGAGGCTGTACCTTTTGTTACCCTTTCTAGTCCCTCTTTATACAGTCAATCCGGAAAGTCTGAATACCCCTTTCACGTTCTCCACATTTTATTACATTACAGACATATTCTACAATAGATTGAGTTAATTTTTTGTCTCAAAATTCTACACAAAATAGCCCATAATGACAAAGTGAAAACATGTTTTTAGAAATTTTTGCAAATGTATTAAAAATCGAAAACTGAAATCTCTCATTTACATAAGTATTCATACCCTTTGCTTTAACATATTTTTAAAGTATCATATTTAATATTTGGTCGCATATCCTTTGCATGCTGTTACTTCCTGAAGTCTGTGACCAATCAACATCAAAAAAAAAAATCCTATTTTCAGGTACTGTTACAAGCGATACTATAACCTCTCTGTATTTGAACTGATCTCTATGAGAATTGGGGGCTGAGACTAGATTCAGCTGTAAACTACACTGATACAGTATGGAACACATGACTGGCGAAATGGCTGTACGTCATCAAGGGTCTAAGGTATCAAACGAGCCCCAAACCATCACTCTGCGGCCAGATATAAAGTAGATGTGGATGGATCCCTTTAAGGGTTGTTTCTCCTGACTTTTTTTTCCATAGAGTTCTATAGGAACTTCTTCCATCAGGGTTCATACACATTTTGACCAATGGATTTCCATGACTTCTCAATGACTTTAAAGGGGCTATTATGTAAGATTTGGATGAATTACTTTCAATTTCCAATGTATGAACAGAATGTAATGTAACTTAAAAAATGAGACCTTCCCTGACTTTCTCCATTGCGAATAGAGCCTATGGTTTGTGATGGTATGTAAAAGATTTGGGTCCGAGTTGCCGGGAAAATCATTTTGTGAAAGAAGGATGTGTCAAAGCGTTCCCTCGCTTCCGAGTGTTGGCCCGCCCCCTCAGCACTACATAAGGGCTAGTGAATTGAACAGTCGTGTAAAACAAGGGTGAACATCGGACAGGCATTCAAGTCATGGAGAGACCCAGGGCCGTGTCTGCAATGCCCCCCCCAAATTCTCAGAAAAAAGACAATATGAAGTTGGCTATTAGAGCTACAGACGATTCAGCCAATCATAAAAATATATTTCTTTAATATCTGATTGGTTGGTTTGGTCATATAAAACATTTGAGATGCAGCGAGAAAGAGAGGTCAGTTTCTTTGATCAATCTATGCTGTCTCTTGTTGATAACTAACTGTTACGCATTGCTTAATATTCGCTATAGCCAAGCTTACGCAGTGAGTTGAGGATAGTGGCGAGAGTCTCCATCTGGGAGATTTGATTTTAAATAGATTGATTACATGTTGCGTCTAGCCTAACATTAGTTGTTATAGCTGCCAAAAAGAAACGGAAACTAACTGTAGGGGAAGGAGTTACACAAAAGATGGAGAACAAAAACAAAATCAAACAACCTCAAAAGGTTTATTTAGACAAACCAAATATGCAGTGACAGAAATTCCTAAACCTTTACCGACTTTGTTGTCAAAATAACAAACGACAATATCGAAGTGAGGAAATGCGGAAGTCCTAAGCATTTATAGCCGGCGGAAACACAGCACAGGTGTAGAAAATAATTGCAGGGCGAGAAGCAAACATCAGAACAGAGGCGGAAAAAATCAGATAGAGCGTCGAGACGACCACAGAGGCAGCCAATAACCATGACAACAGCTTCCAGTCCAGGCCCTGGTAATCTCATGCTTAGACATTTATAATTCCCTTCTTTCCGGTATTTTTGCTTGAGACACTAAACCCCTGCATCAAACATAGAATGCAGCTGCACAACAATCTTACTAAGTGTGGTCATGTCACACCCTTCCTCCTCTCACTTCACTAGCTACCTGCTACAGCTCACATCAAGTTTGGTATTAGCCTACAGAGTAGCGAATGGAACAGCACCCCTATACCACAAATCAGTCTTTAAATCCTACACCCCATCCAGATATATTCATTCCACAACTTTGAGTTGACTGGCTCTCCCCTCCCTGCATGGTTGCTTCTCCCAGTCACAATGACCATCTGTACTGGGCTCACAGTGGTGGTACAAAGGGGTGAGGACAGCAGTATCCTTGACTATCTTCTGATGCAGACTGAAGACCCACCTCTTCAGACTGCATCTTGGTTCCCCTCCCATCGACACCCTGCACTCTGTTTGTGTGAGGGTTGGTGTAAGGTTCGGAGAACCAAGCGCGACTGATAAGGATTATAAAACACAAAAGCGGCAGAACCCGCACCAGGAACGGGTTAAACAAAACAACGGGTGCAAAACTTCCCTAGCACAAGGCAAATCAAGACAACCTCAGAAACGGAGGTGTATCTCGATAAAGGGCGAGAATAAATAACAAAAGAACATCACACACTAAATCATTAGGCGTAACAGGAGGTTGAGAGAAACAAAAGAAAAACCCAGGAAAACGGGTGAAGGAAAGAAAGACCTGTTACCTAAGCTCTAGTAACAAAAGAGCTGAACACTAAAAGGTAACGGGTTGAGAGATATTAGGATAAAGCAAAAGATTGGAAGGGAAAGAAATCACCCAATCTAATCCTAAATAATAACCGGACTTGCTGCGTTTCTTATTTATACAAACCAGAAATGCAGTGACCGAATTCCTATACCGTTTTACTGACTTTTTGTCAACATAGCCAAGACAATATTGCAGTGAAGAAATGCGGAAGTCCTGAGGTATTTATAGCCGGCAGGAAATGCAAAGCAGATGTAGAGAATAATTGTCGGGCAAGATACAAACACTGGAATGGAGGCCATAGAGCGTCCTGACGATGCCAAATAGGAAACCAAAACAACAGAGGCTGCAAATAACCATGACAGTTTTTACTAATTCTGTTAGTGTTTTTTTATGGTTTTAAGGTTCTGTCCTTAGGGCTTGTTATGGATGTAATATGTAAACATTTAGCAAAGTTAACTTGAAGCCTTTGTGATACTGCATCTTTCCTCGCTAGTCTGGGAATTTTGTTAGACAGGTATGGCGCTATTCCTCATATTAATTAGGTGAATGCACTTATGACTCCCCAGTTCTATAAGTCGCTCTAGATAAGAGCCTCTGCTAAATGAATATAATATAATGTTTAGTTCCTGTGGAAACAGCCACTACAAGAGGGATGCAAATGATTATGGGCAACTGATTTCAATAGTACATTACATGAATTGCACACAGTGAAAGAAAGTGTGAATTGTGATGCATCTTCGTGGAAAGTACTAAGGAGGAAACCATTGGCAGATAGGAGCTGGCATGTAGAAAGCTTAGTGAATTGAGCCCCTGGTTATTATCTTGTTTTATGTCAGTGTTGAGGAAATTTTACATTTTTGGGATACAGACATATATGGATATATTAATTAATATATAAATTTTATCTTATGAATTACATTTGTTAGCAGACACAGACTGGTTTTTGTTTTATTGTAAATTATCGGGCACTGGTTTACAAATGAGCAGGCAACAATCCCTTAGAGCAGTCCGTACAGGGCTACAATTTAAGATTTTTTCAAACTCTTGAGAGAAGTCACGTCACAAATTGGACAGCTTTATTTAATCTGCAAACTGGCAGGCTTGTTCTCAGCCTAGACTGGCACAGTTGTACAGGACTTGTTATCCTTGTTCATTGGAAGCTGGCATTGTATGAATAAACAGATTAAATCTTTGGAATTTACAGTGCTTGGCATACAAGAATGTACCATTGCTTCACTTCCAGAGTCAGAGCAGAATTGTTGTTATTAACACACACACACACACCAGAGAATACCAGATTTCAGATCATATTCTAACAAAGCTCAGCTGTCGAAAGTAGGGGTGTGGGACTGCAGCCTCTGAGAATGGCTATAATATTATAAAACTGAGCCGTTATGGTACATTCTAAAGGTCGTCCTCTGAGATACACAAATTACCTTTGATTATACAATTCTGCACCCTGTCCTCTGAAGGACAGAACACTTTTTTAAATGTATTCAAATGGTTACCCTTGATATTGCAAATAAGGAATATTTTAGACATGGTATTCCAACAGCACTAGTTAATTAAATATGTAGCATTAAACAGTTGTGAATCTGATATTATGCATTATTTATTCTCATTTGGGTACAGCTTCTAGGAATATATATACAGACATGCTCAAATTTGTTGGTACTCCTGGTAAAGATGAGTAAAAAGGGTTATAAAAAATTCACTGAAAAAATTAGAAAAATCCAACCTTTAATTGACATTCATTTATTATGAGAAAAAAAAAATCCTCATCAAGAAATAATTATTTTTAACAAAACCATGTTGGCCACAATTATTGGCACCCCTGCATTTATATATAAAATAAAGTAACCATTTTTATTATTTAGTCGCATATCCTTTGCATGCCATGACTTCCTGATGTCTGTGACCCAACAACATCAAACGACTCTTGATATTTTATTTTCTGGTACTCTTACAAGCGATACTATAACGTCTCTGCATTTTAATGGATCTCTATGGGAATTGGCGGGTGGTACTAGATTTAGCTGTAAATTATGCTGGAACAGTATGGAACACATGGTTGGTAAAATGGCTGAAAGTCATCAAGATATCTGAACCTCAAACCATCACTCTGCTGCCAGATATGCAGTAGATATGGATGGATAACTTTAAGGGTTTCTTCTCCTGACTTCAATAGGAAAATTTGTAAGGAGAAACAACCCTTAAAGTGATCCATCCATTGTCCGGACGCAGCACGTGCAGGCCTAAACGACTAAATGTAGGTAATTGATTGACTGGCTGGTTGGTTGGCTGGCTGGCTCACTGGCTGGCTGCCTGATCCCCCGATGTTGAAAGTGCATGTGTAAATTTCGAGTAATTATGGTAAAAAGTTTGGTGTCTAACTCCCCATCCCCTTTTACTAGTATAAGTTGTAGCATCCAAAAATCATGAATGAACTTGTTTCATGAATGTTTGTTTCATGGTTTCACCCTGCCCCCTTTTTAAATTCTAAAAATGCCAAAATCTGGGTGCGATAAGGTAATAATATAGGGGCTGAGCTCCAGGTATCAAACCAAGCCCCAGCTATTTTTTTCACTCGTAGCCAAAAGCGAATTTCTACTCTGGACAGCACTCACAGTGGCTGCTTTGTTCCACTCTCTCTCTCTCTCGCTACCTCTCTCACTCATACACACACAAACAAACACGCTAGCTCCAGCTGCTGCTGAGCCCCAAGTCGCTGAGGCAAAAGCAATTGTGGAGAATGAGTGGATGGATCACTTTAAGGGTTGTTTCCTAAGTCAGAAGAAGAAACCCTTCAAGTTATCCATCCATGTCTACTGCATATGTGGCAGCAGAGTGATTTAAGGCTTGTTTGATACGTCAGACCCTTGATGTCTTCGAGTCATTTACCCAACCATGTTTTCCAGCTAAATCTAGTCCCATAGAGATCCATTCAATTGCAGAGAGGTTATAGTATCGCTTGTCGGAGTACCAAATATATGTTGATATTGTTGGGTCACAGACATCAGGAAGTCATGGCATGCGACCAAATATTAAAAATGATTACTTTATTCTACATTATGTTAAACTGTCCAATATTTTTTGATGCCTGAAAATGGGGGGGGGGGGGGACTATGTACAAAAGGTTCTATAATTTCTCATCGGTTCATCCGATATGGATGAAAATACCGCTGACAAAATTAAAGCTGACAATCAACCTCATTGTGATTGTATCATCAAACTGAAAGTGCTGAAAGAGTACAGAACCGAAATAACCTAAAATGTGTCACTGTCCAATGAATTATGGTGCTCTCATATCGCTCGCTCGCCCTCTCCTATCTCCTCTCCGTCCACGCAGATCAACCATCAAACTATATAGAAAACGGAGAGATCAACCGCTGAGATTCGCTTTTATAGCTGGGGTGTAGCCTGCCCTCAGTCCAAAACGTCAGGGCGTAGCTGAACAGTTTTCAATTTCGTCACTGGGAGGAATATGTCTGCTGGATGAAGTTTCTGGCCAATGACAGACTGGACATGCAGTTCCTAACATCTTACCACTAGAGACACTTTTGAGCCAGATCCTTTGGGTTTATGCTGTTTTGCGCAGACTGCAGTAAAATGTCAAGATTTGGACCAGAATCAATCAGTAACACTTAGAAAAAAACAAATGTACCAGTTCTCATCTACAATAAGTGGTTTTAGTGCTTTCTTACCCTTTAATATGTTGGTTAAGAAAAGGTATCTGAAACCTGTACGGGAAACGTCTGTATAGCTATTAATGATTGCAAGAGTGGTATGATCCAATTAGAACATGTATTGCCCTTTGCTACTTTTCCTATTGGCTAAGCGGAATCTGGCTGATAGAGAAAAATGGCAGCTATGCTGGATAGGCTGCTTTGTATCTTAAACCCTTTGCGCAGATGGCAAATTTTGTCAAATTTGATTTGTTCTGTCTGGACACTGCGGTTCAGTAAATATTATATTTTGGAGAGGAGTGTAGACAAGCAAACTCAAAGTAGATCAGAGGATATTGTTATTGAGATATTGATTTTGAGCAAAGAAAAACTTGTGAGAATGCTGTCAATGTGTGCATTCTCTGTGTGCAGAAAATGTGAACAGGTCATTAAACATCAACTCTCCATATAGGCTAACAAAACGATTAATAAATGTATATTTTATGAATTAAACGTGGCATCTAAACAAAAAAATGCGATGTCCATTTTTATCACAATATATAAACTGGAGCGAACTGGAGCTTGCGGAGTGGTAATGTCCTAATAGTGTCCTAATCACTCATCACACTCATCCCCTCCTCGCTCGCTCCTGCTCACATACTCTGACACACACACCTTTGAGAATCAGATGCACTTCATTGCCCCGGTATGCAGGCCAACCTGCATGCTCCAGAACAATATCCGACGTGCCTTGTCAAATGTTCCCCACTGGCTGCATACAGGCGTCCGGGCTGAGCTAGGCTCTTGTTTTTCCAAACCAATGCTCTTGCGCTACATTAATGTACTGTTTGTGGGTCAAATAAAGTTTAGCCAAATAATTTAAATAGTATAATATTTAAAAGAATACAAAATCACATTTGTGAAAGCAATTTTCTGAACAAAATAATGTCAATAAAAATAACTATAATAATAATTAATTTTAGTCTGTATGATTTCTGTCACATCCCATCCCTCTGTGTCTTGATTTCCTGGTTTTCCGTTTCTATGTGTATTCCGTTCCGTGTTTTCCCTTTTCCCTATTTCGTGTCTCCACTTCCCGCGCCTGATATGCGTTTCCTCATGTTGTTTCGTTTCACCTGTTCCTCGTTGTCTCGTTAGTAATCTCGCATAAAAGCTCCCCTGTTTCTTTGTTCTGTGCCAGATCGTCTTGTGCCTTGTGCTCTTGTTAAGTCTTTCCAGTGGTTTTTGAATACCTGCCTGCTCCTCGCTCCTGTGTCCAGTCCTGTGTACCCATCCTGTTCCTGTTTTCCTGTCTGTCCAGCCTGCTCCTGTCCTGCCTGTTCCTGCCCAGCCCTGCCTGTCCAGTCCTCCTGGCTGTCTGTCCATTCTCGTCTGAGCCCTGCTCCTGCTCTTCGCCCTCCTGATCCCCTGACGGATTCCCCGGTTCTGACCCCCGCCTGTTCCTGAATTTTGATTTTGCCCATCCTGCATTGCCCTGTCTGCTGGACTTTGACCCCTGCCGGGATTTGACTATGTTTCTGCCTGCCCTGTATTGCACTGATTGCTGGAACTTGGACCCATTTCTGTCTGACCTCAAATAAAGCTATTCCCATTACTCTGGTGTCTGCGATTAGTTCCAATCCATTCCAAACAGATTTCATACAGCACTGGATGCAGATAATTGTTCAAACATATAGTGTAGTCATTTGTAAAATTAAGTGTAACAGCTGAATTGCACATTATAACCACTATAAATGATTGGCATTTGATATGTGACACATAGTTTGAATGACCACTTTCTCTTCAGATGGTAATATTGTTGTTACGTCCCATGCCTTTGTCTTGTTTTCCTGGTTTTCTATGTATATTCCATTCTGTGTTTTCCCATTCCTCTTGTTCCATGTCATGTTTTTCTGTTCACCTTGTCCGTCTAGTTCCTTGTTTGTGCAGGCTGGTTGTGTTTCCCTGTTTCATGCCTCGTTTTCTCCTCGTTATCATTTAGCCTATCATTCGCCCCCTCTGCTTACATTCCGCATGCTCTACTATCATTCTATTAGTCTTCTCACCTGTTCCCCACTTATTTAAGTTCCCTTGTTTCACTGCCTCTGCCAGTTTGTTGCTTGTCTCTGCTCTGTTCTAGGCATTCCCCGGCCATTCTGTCTGTTTGCATTTTGCTGCTAACCTGTCTGTTTGTTTGTTCCCTGTTCCTCGCTCCAGCCCGTCCAGCTTGCTTCCCGCCCCTTTTTCCAGCCCAGCCTATTAGTTTTGCCAACCCTGTTTCCAGACCTCCAGTTTTCCCCTGTTTCTTGCCCTATTTTCTTGTGCCAAATAAATTACTCCTTGTGGAATCCTTTTGCCTGAGTTCTGTCTCTGAGTCCTGCATTTGGGTCCATACCAGTGTTCAGTACCATAACAATTGTTTGTTGTAACTTGGCTTCATTTTGATATCAATACTTTTATTGCCAGGCCCTAGATTTAGCTAGTTTTATTATAGACAGTGTTTTGTATGCGTGAGTAACTTGGCATTTTTGTACATTGAAAATGTTTTTTGATGAGATATAAGATACTGACACTAATAAAAAGGGGTTGAAGGGAAGCTGCAGGACAGAAGAGTGATAATTGGCCTGCATAACAATTAATTTGAGAGGTACAAGGTAATGTGTGTACTGGAGAGAACTTTAATGCCTGGTGGAGTATATATGACTGACAAAATATGAAAATATGAGCGTTGCACGTGTCTACTCCACCAAGCTCGTCTAATTACACAAATGAAAAATGCATTATGTGCACAGAGCATTTATTTATATAATTTTTATAATTATCCATCAGTTGGCTATGAAAGCATCCACACTTTGAATGTGTGACTATTTTCACTTAGAAACAGTTCAATGTAGTGTTAAATTTAATTCTGAATTTCTACTCACTTTCCTATAGCCACAGTGGCAGTGTAGTCTTTCAAATGATGTCTGTTTTTCTGAACTGAGAATATCTGACTTCATTGATTAGGATAGTGTCGGTTTAAATCCATAGCTATGATAATGTGGAGTTAGCCTTTTGTTTTTTATTATTTTAAAATATATCCTGTAGCAGCTGCCCAGAGGCAGACTGGGGGCTGGTCAATGAGGGGATGTGTGGTGGCTCCACCTCCACACCTTATTGGGAAATCATTGATTGAACACACCCAATTATAATGCACCTGTGAAGAAAAGAGGGGAAAGAGTCACATTCTCATTTTTCTGGGCTGAGAGGTAAAAGCATTGCAGAGAAAGAGTGAAATATTATGTTTCCGTCTGATTTTCTGTTTTCAACTCGGATTGCCTGAAATCCCTGCTTGTGAACAAACATATTTTTCTGTGGCAGGAACCAGCTTGAATTTTATGACAATGGATTTTGGATGGGAACTAAGAGATAGAACTAAGAGATAGGATTTTGGACCCCTCAAAGATTGAATCAATTCATAACTTTAAGAAATAAAAGTACCATACCCTGAAGTTCACTTGCTGCGCCATGATGCATGACTAGAAGAAACAACTAAAATATACAGGTCATGCATATTTCTTAACCCTCTACTGCACAGCGTTGCCCTGAGGCAACAGAAAACATTTCTAACCCCCACATCAATTCAAGTGTATTTTGGTCCATTCGTAGACATGCAAATGTAACATGACACTGTGTTTGACCAATCCAATGGGGTATTGGGGGGGTATGATGCAATGAGTGGAGGCGGGACTTCCTTTCAGGAGGTGATGCCAAGTGGCCGCATGGTCTGAGCATAAGGTAAGACAAATCAACTCTTTTCACATTTTTAACCATTGATAAGTTGAAAATAAAAAATATATTCAAGTGTATAAACTTCTAAGGAAGCATATTTCATGATTTTTGAGAAAGTTAATATTTTTAAATGTCGGAGAAATGTGTTTTTCTTTTCGTTGCCCGAGGGCAACGTTGTGCAGTTAGGCACCTTTTCCAGGGCCAATTCATTTTTCACATAGAACATATAGTTTGGTTATATGAGATTGTTTTAAAAATATTTTGCTAACATATCTACTACTGTTCACAGGCAATGGACACAGCAACATTCTATGGCAGAAAAGAGACTTCTAGGGCAGTTAGGGACATACCCTCTGATAGTGAGGACAGTGAACTTGAGGGTACAGACAGTGAGGAAGAGTGGACCCCTGAATCAGGTTTGACAGACAGTGAAGCTTAAAAAATAAGTGTTGCAAAGTTCTGCTGTTGCAGAGAATAATAGTTCTGCTGTTGCAGAAAATAAGCATTGACAGTGAAAGAATACCAATTGATGAAAGGGTTAGCATTAACAATTGACACTTATAGGGAGAGGTATAGGCAAAAGGAATGTGCAATAAAAGTTTATGTTGAATAGTACTACACATTTTTTTTAATCATAAAATATTAGCAAAATCTTGGAAAACTAGCTTTTTCTTGGTGTTTTTATACCCTTATGGTACAACGTTGCCCTGAAGCAACAGAAAAAAATTGGGGTGCAGGGGTCAAAGGTCATGCAGGTAATTATTGAAATATAATTAAAGTGTCCCCCACTTGTGAAAAATAGTATGGATTTTTTTTTTAACCTAAAGACCAAAATGTGTGCAGTAGAGGGTTAATTAAAAGATATTTCATCCATAAGTAGATGGGTACTACTTACACATGGATATTACAACCAATGGAGTTAACATTTGTTTTATATTGTTTATATGATCTGTATTTGTTGATATTAAGAAATTAACTAGATGTGAAACCATGCTGCACCTGTCTCCTTAGAATGCAAAGGCTGATTTGTCACTGATTTTACTTGTCACTGATTTTATTGTTATATTAAACAGATTACTATTGTCACCCATTTGGAATCTCAACCATAGATTGTAGTGTCCTCCTACTGTTGAAATATTATCTGTCAATTTGGGAGGGTGCAGACTAGCATACGCTGCTTCTACTTTGTCTAGATTTGAGCCAGGCTGTGGAATGCTTCACTGCGCCACACACAAATCCATTAACTAGCGGAAATGTATTTATTTAAATGCATGACACTGACAAGGAAATATTCATGAGTGAAATTCCTTTTACAAATGCATGAGACCTGTCAAGTGCGCTGTTCCTCAGAAACGTAGCCTTTTGATTCTATTTATCTGTGGTACATTGCTTAAATGCTGTTAAAGAGAAATTGGAAAATGCAGGTTTGTTTGTAATAATAAACACACAGCAATTTGTGAAGTGTTTTTTTTTGACTTGTGATGTAAGTTGCCATTCGTAAAGCATTTTCCCCATCTAGTGGTGATACCAGAGAATAGTCTCATGTCTTTCTGCAATAATGCATTGTATAGAATAAAATATTAGTCTATTTTAGGATTTTCTCAAGATAATGGCTACATACGTTTTATATTTTTGTAGGACACACAAATCTTTTTTGAATAACTTTGTTATGAATTGGTGCATGCTCAGTACATTCAAACAAACACTTTTTCTGGGCTATAGTCACTAGTAGAATTTCTATAGGCCAGTTAGGCCATTACTGTGAAATAAATCAAGGAAGGGTTAAATGGCTTTTGGTTACTAGCAAATATGCTTTTGATGTTTGATCTCCGATGGTCATTGTGGTACGAGGATTGGAATCCCCTTCCCTGCCTGCATACGGGAAGCGCCAAATCCTTCTTTCCCGTACCACAGCATGGGAATTCAGCACCGTGGACAGGGCTGGCAGGACCAGGGGAAACTTCTGCACCCCTGCTCCCCACTCAAGCCTGGACAGCACCATGAGGACCAATTATTGAATCAGGCAGCCAATTATCCGAAAGCCAGAGGAACACCTGAAGCCCATTCAGATAATGACTGCCTCCCTACAAAATGCCCTCAGTCATCCAGAGAGAGTTTTTATTTATTTATTATAATTTTTTCATAAGTTCCCACCTGCATAAAGTGAAGCCAGCTAACCCCGCGGCCAAGATAGGACCCCAGCACGGCTTCCAACCCTCACCTTCCTGCCACAGCCTTTTCCCTCCTTGCTTTAGGCACTAAATAAAAATAGTTTATTTTATTCCCATTACAACTGCCTCTTGCCTTATCTGTGACATGCCTGCATAGTCTTGCACTGCACCATCCATATGAGAATCATTTAAAAACTAACTTTTTATGGTAGTTATTCATAGATAACCAACCTTCCCTGTAAATACCAGGGAGTAGATAAACCAACCTTTCCTATGTATTGAATATTATATATTTTGAGGTG
This sequence comes from Ilyophis sp. 1 JC-2022, assembly GCA_022702515.1. NCBI lineage: Eukaryota > Metazoa > Chordata > Actinopteri > Anguilliformes > Synaphobranchidae > Ilyophis > Ilyophis sp. 1 JC-2022. The sequence goes on from CM040405.1 coordinate 28,260,916, forward strand.
AAGTTCAGCACCGGCCACCAGTATAAAAAACTGCATGTGGCTGCAATCTTCCATTTACTTTTCACACATTAATGCTAATAACTAATATTCAAACATCCAGTAGGTGTTGATACCCTGAAATATGCCTCTGTAGACACTGTAACACTGAAAAATCCCTCACAAAATTCTGCAAATGGTAAAGGTGTGCAAGGCCAAGAGAGGTGGGGGAAATAAAGCCAGTCGCAGGGCCTACATATACAACTGTACAGAAACTGACATTCACTTATAAAATATAATTTTTAAAAACAATTTAGGTTTCAGTAGTCCCTGACATCTCACACATGTCCCACCTTATCTGGGCCAAGTCCTGAGTGCCTATCTCTGCCCATCAAGATGATATATGCAAACTGCCTTATAAGCATATCGGTTACCAGATGCAGTGAGTCAAATCTGTAGGATCCTGTTTAAACACCCGGCATTAAATGATAAAACACTCAATTTCTAGGAATTTCCCAGCCAAAACATAAATTAGTCATAGAATGCAGAGTCAGTTTATGCCATGAAATTATTTTCTTCTCAGCATATTAATTGAGGTTATTAAAATTATTTTAGTTTGAAATCTGTGTATCCCTTTGGAGAACCTAGCCAACATCATGCAGCCTCATGTAAAGTGTGTAGATAAAAGAGATGACATGAAATAAGTGTATTCTTCAATGGCAGGTAATTATTTCTGCTGATGAAAAACGTCGGCTTGAACATTTATGTTTCTCAAATGTTCAGCTGCCATACATTCTCATTTTAAAAACATTAGAAAAAAACGGACATTTATTTCAGCGTACAGTACTGCAGCCAAATTGGGCTGCTTGTATTTCATTAGAGGATGTTTGTTAGTCTGTGGAGCAGGGAGTTTATTCTTAGACTTCACAGCAATGCTTTTCAGATTACAAGTAAGTGAGTTGAGTAATGGACTGGTTTTGAGTGAATGTAGCGGTTTTAGAAAAACCTAGTTCTTAACCAACTAAATAATTTCCTTCTCTCCAATCACATTTTTGAAAAAAATCAGTCTGGTTTTCGGGCCCATCACAGCACAGAGATGACATTAGTTAAAGTTGTGAATGACCAAAAAACTCTCCGTTCTAGTTCTTCTTGATGTTAGCACAGCCTTAATTGACACTGGTCACGTTAAGTAACTGAGCGCTCATGTTGAGAATGCTCAGTGTGAGCACAGAGCGGATTTTTTAATCACTTAACGTTCTGTTCTACGTGAGCGCTCAACAACTGTCTGGCGACGAGAAATTCAGTGTTGTGCGCTTTCTTGAATATTTAGGCGGAGGAAGGAGTGGCCGAAGATTATAGGTTAATCAGTTACTGCTGGTCTCTGCTGTTCTGGATGAAAATAGCGGTGCAACAGCGACACGCGTCGACAATGTTGACGATGTGGTGCCTGCTTATTCGGACGCAGAGGTCAAAACCCATTTCCCGATGAAAAGGGAAACATTCCAGGTGAAGGCCTCTAGCTACATTGTACAATGTAAAAAATTGTAGGTGCCTTCAACATAAAAATAATAAGTTAACATTCTGCACACTAAATTTATTCAAACTTATTAATGAGTGTTAGAACTGATGTTTTAAGTTTTGATCGTTGTATGTACTTAAGTGTTCAAGTACAAAGGACTTAAAACATCAGTTGTAACACTCATTAATAAGTTGCAGATGGGCAGGGTGCACCTCTCCTCGGAGGAACGGCTCCGAAGAATTCAAGTGGGCATCTGCCTCTACTGTGGTCAAGCCAGCCACGTTCTACTCTCCTGTCCCGTGCGCCCAAAGAGGGCCAGCTCACCAGAGGAGCCGGGTGTCCTGGTGAGCCGTATTTCCTCTTCCGATTCCCGATAAGAATTTTATTTGTTAGCATTCATTTGCAGTAGCGATTAGTATAAAAACAAGAATTCAGACTGATACAGTTCAACAAATTTATTCAACAGTGTTGCATTAACAAAGCATCTATCAATTCCCAATAGAAATTGGGCTACATCAATTGTACAGTACATCAATTGTATTGTACCGTATTTGAAAGATAGTGTTTTCCATGACATTCCTCGTGCCCAATGTAAACCTAGAAAAACGAAAAGTCTAATCAAGTGGCGGCAACAGTAAGCCCATATGACAGTATATGCTCAAAAGTGTCTCTTTGTTGTAATCATAGGAGAACTTCATTTTTGGTCTATGTAGAACCACTTTTTACAATGATTTGTTCAATAAATGTTTTTACACAGTATAAACACCAATTCTGCAAAAGTTCAGACAGTATGTAAGATATACATATACAGGTGCAGCTCAAAAAATGTGAATATCGTGAAAAAGTTCAATATTTTTTTGTCACTCATTTCAGAAAGTGAAACTCATATATTAAACTCATATATTATATAGATTCATTACACATAGAGTGATATTTCAAGCCTTTATTTCTTGTAATTTTGATGATTATGGCTTACAGCTAATGAAAACCCAAATTCAGTGTCTCAGAAAATTCCTGTAATATTCTGGGGGGAGGATCTTCTGTTACGGGACAATGGCTATTCATTAAAAATGGCTTTCCATTTGCTGATAAACCTATATCAAGCCTAATGCGCGAATTGTCATTTACACCTAATGCGTGAATTGCCATTCAAAGGAAAACTCTCGCACTGCAATAGACGGACATTTGAGTTCTGAAAATGCGCTTCAGATGTCATTACAATTACAGATGCTCTAAAGGCCTACAGCCTGTAAGTAAATAGAATGGTTTTGACTGAAAAAGTTCAAAATCCAGTGAAAATTGCATTTATTGTTTTTAAAATAGCCTAAGCTACAGGGGATTCGCTGTGCATAAGGTTTTTTCCGTAGCCTATGGTTAAACAACGGAGAGAAATGTCACCATGTTAACTGAATTTGAACCTTAGTATTCTTCTCCTTCATATTTTCTAAATTACAGTGACATGGTTTCCATACTCTCAGCTTATTAAAACCCAGCTGATTTCACCTGTTATTCCATAACTGAACAAAACGAGAAGAGAACTAAGCGTCTAATTAGAAACCAAAACAAATTTGCAGCATGTTACACAATTAATTCACAATTAATTTTAATGCCATTTTCTGCATGTGCGCTTCATGTTCTCTGTTTCCCCTGCTGTAAGTCGCACGTTTCACTGTCTTAAAATGGATTGTTTTAAAGCATTACGCTATGAGTAAAACAGGTTCACATTTCATAAAGCAGGACATTATAAATCGAGGGGAAATATGCGTGAACAGGTTCAGCCCATTTGCGCGTTGCGCCGTGCTTAGCGCCCAAAATACACGCCGGACTTGGACATGCCCTAAATGGACTTTACGCCATGCGCTTAGACCAAGCGCCAAAATCGCCAAGATGGAGCCTCTGGAGTTATAAAAGCTTAAACGAAGCATCCCCTAAATAGGTGAGAATTGACCAAGTTTTCCATCTGCGCCAAGGGGTTAACCCTCCGGTAACATTTGACCAATTTACACCTTTGCTCTATCATAAATGTGGTTGCTTTCATCTCATTTACATAAGGCTTCATGAATTTTTCCATATTAGGGATCTGAACATTGCAAGTTAATTTCCATAAGGCTTCATGATTTTTTCCATATTAGGGATCTGAACATGTAAAATTAGTCATATTGATTTAAAATTTTACATGTTTTATTCATATTTTGTACATCTGTGGTGTTTCCAGTTAAATGTGGTTGGCCATAAGAAATAAATGGGTGAAACTATATTAAGTCCAACAGATGGATAACACACACACACACACACACACATGCAAACCTGTGCAAGCACACGCTCACAGGAGACAGTGTGGACCACCCGATTTAGGACGAGAACACAAACAATAGAAACACAAATGCAACCTGAGGGTTAAGAAACCTGTGAGCTGGTTGACAGAAATGTGGCTTATTTTTTAGTTTATCAGGGTTGTAACCTTGCTCTGCAATCCTCAGTGCTCCTAATATTCTCTGTGAAGTGCCTTTTCCAGCTTAGACAATGTTTAAAAACCTTCTTGACGGTGGACATGAGTCTGTCAAATTACTTGCAAAGGAATACTGCTCGCTAGTGCCACAATGTGGGCATTGCAAGTTAAATGCACTGAATTTGTCAACAAGCTTTTAAAGGTGGACTATGCAGGATTTTTTACTTTAAAGTGACGGTCAAGGAAAATCCGTAATATGCTTATAACAAAATTATTTATGGCTATTAAGGTATGTATTGAGCACCAGTAAAGCGCAAGGAATAAATTCCATTGCAATCTCGTACAATTTCAGTCTATATCTCTTTATTCCTGTATGCTGAAAAAAAGAGTGGAGTCGAAATGGGTCCACTGTGACGTAGACGTAAAACCTCAACCAATACATACTCCTCTCATAGTTTGAGGCAATAAAACCATCCTATCCCACTAAGAAATCCTGTCTGAAGCCTGAACCAAATGCTCGTCTTGTTTGCCCTTGAGAATAGTTGTCCGCGTTATCAGCATTTCGATTTGGAATAGTTAGTTAGCTAAAGTGTTTATTTTTTACTGCTTATCCCTCTACCAATTGTATCCCCTCTCCCAATCTTTCACCTATTTATCCATCCCTCCGTGGTGCTTGCTAGTAACATTAGCTTGCTCCCAGTGTTGCCAACTCCTCTGTAAGGAAAGTAGCTGTTGGCTCTCCCAAAAGTAGCTAGAAGTAGCTAGATGACGTAATCAACTAATTTGCATAATATGCAATTCTGAAAGAGGCAAAATGAATAGAAAAGGCTTGACCAGGTAGTTTACAAACTAACTATTTACGTATTTACAAACTTTTTTTTTTGTTGCCATATCACTACAACGTTAGCTTTTTTTCTTTTCTTTGTTACAGATAATAATAATAATAATACATTTGCATACATACATACGCGCGATTCATTTGCAGGCAGCGCTTGCTCAGAGCGGTCACGGTGTCCGCTCCGCTGGCTGCTACAGCAGGCTGGGACTGCTGTGTGATTGGTGAGGAGGAAGGGACGGCAGCCCTCGCTGTACTCGGCTCTCGTGAACTCGGTCGTAACGTGAACCGCGGAACGGGATATGTTAGATGCTTTTGCAGTACTTTGTCAACACAATTATTCCCCAAATATTCCCCAAATGACAAGAAAAACTCGCTAGATTTGTCGCTGGTCGCTTTTGACTAATTAAGTCGCCAAGGGGGTCTGGAAAGTCGCCAGATATAGTGACAAAGTCGCCAAGTTGGCAACACTGCTTGCTCCTTGCACTGCTCAGCATGGAAACGAACGAATCACCACACGTCGTTTTTACTTGGTGCACTGCTTATTCGTCAGATAATAATAGAAAATAATGGATAGTTAAGATTTTGCCAAATAACCCACGCTTTATGTTAACGTTATGTTTTAAGTTAACTTAACTTTGATTGCGAGCTTGCATGTGATATTTATCTGTTGATAGCAGCCGCACTGTATTTTACTTTGAATTGATTGCATTAATTGCATTAACAGTCTATGGTTTAAACATTGGATGACGTCAATGGCACTCGGGTTGAGGGCGTGGATTTAGAGTTTTTAGCTGACTTTGAGATGTATATTAATATTCCTATTCACATTTTCTTGAAAATATATTTGGTTAATCTGTAGTGGACACATCCCTCTGTGATATGTTGTGGTTATTTGAAGTTTTTAAAATCCCTTGACCATCACTTTAAAATATTATAAAATAATCATGGTCAGTCATATCTATAATGCAATAGCAATCAATCTCTGTTGAAAAGTTGGTGTTTTCTGTTGGATGTGTAGGTAGGCTACATTACCTCTAGTTATGCAGCAAGCTACGTTAGGTAACTAGGTGGCTGAAGTCAGGTACATTTTGAATCAAATTAATATAACAATGTAATATTACATTGTATTTCAGAAAATAAATAATTTTTGTATACAAATATCTTAATGAAAAAGTCATTGGGATGGCAGGTATGGCCGGGCATGCCCTATACCTATACAGCACCGAAAGTTTGGTACTTTTCAGGGTTTCCTACAGAAATAACCACAATGACCACAGACTCTCAGCCCTTACAAACATTAACTACTGTACATTCTGACCTCATGTAACCACACAGAATGTACAATCCACACAATAAAGACCCAAACCTGGGTTATTTTCACTTTTTTGTCCTGCTGAATTCATTAAAAAGGATCTATGCCCTCAAAGAATCATTCTCCCCATTGGATAACCATATCTAAT